>JAVDPK010001432.1:788989-800636 GCA_034780415.1 Cichlasoma orientale | reverse complement strand
TTCGTCTTCTCTTTCCTCTGCAAAGGTGTCCATTAGTTCTGCCATTTTATCCTAGTGTGTGTGTGCGTGTGTGTGTTGGGGGGGGGGGGCTTGCAGAAGCAGACACTGGTTTTACTGGTAAGTGTTTTATGTTCATTGTTTTTTAAATATATATATATATTGCTCATATTAAGGCCTCCTCACACCTTAACATACAATATTACTGCTGTATCTTCAGACAGCGTGTATCTTCCAACACTATAGAGGATATTATATGACTCTGTTTGCATTTTAAGAGTTCTGTGGAGGCTTTCTGCTCACTAAGCTGTGCAGAGTCGTGAAGAGACACACTGATTTGCAGGCACTTTAGGGGGGGCTCGATATGCTGCAAACTCTATATTTTCATTTCCACCTGTCAAAAAGGAGGTGAAGAGTTCTGTTTTTCTTGTAGGATTACATCCTGTTCTCAGCGTGAAAACCTGACTCGCAGGATTATTGACTTTCAGGGGTCAGTCACCCTGCTCAAGACAAAAAGGGAAACTGCTGGTAGGTCTCTTTTCCAACTGACTACAGGACTGCTACATCCACACACAGTTTCCTGTGCTGTGACTTTTTAAGATTAAAGTGCGCCACTGATCATACAAACAGACTAATCTTGGGAGTGGTGTTTTGGTGTGGCCAGGATTACCTAAAGGTATAAAGAGAAGAAAACAGGAACGCTCGTGATACTTGTTTATTTCAGTGTCAAGAGACAGAGAGACACCGTAATTGGTGAATGCAGGATCAATACGGGGGTTCTTTAAAAGGACAGACAGCTGGGTATGTATCCAGGCCAGGTCCCGCAGTCTGTGTTTGCATTGCATACAGTGCACTCGCACTTCCTGGCTACAGGGTAGGTGAAGCCCCGTGGACATCGCTCTGTGTACTTCACCTCGTAGGACCATTCCCCGCTGCAGATTTTCTGTTCGGGCCAGTTATCAGCAAGAACGTAGTTGGGTTCCTGTCATCAACACCAGCAGAGGGGAGAGGGATCAGACACACGGACATAAACACTGTCAGCTCAATTTCTAAAGAGTGATGTTCATTTTAACTACATGAATTCAACAGCTGACTATTGTCAGCACTCTGCAGGATTATTTATGGGGAAGAGATGTGGATATTGAGACATTTAAAAATTCAAAAAACAAGATCTGAATCAGCAATAATGTTTACTCGCTTTACAGGTATTTTAATAAATGAACTAATACCTGACCACAACCTGCTCTAACAGGTTACTTGTGGTATCTGTAGCTGCTGAGGGTCAGTGTTACACTGGTAATGTTTGTAAGAACAGTAGTGAACCTGGGGCAGGTTTTAATGTTGAAACAATTTAACCAACAGTTGAGACCAACCTTAAAACTTGTATTATGCATTGGGGGGCAAGGACTCAAACCCTCCCTCCCCTGCAGTAACCTTTTTTGAGGTCTGATATAAAGTTGCAAATGTGAATTATCTTTAAAAACTTCCTCAAGAAAGCAATAAATAATGTTACTGAACACTATAAAATATTCAGATTACGACTACTGTTTAACTCGGGAGGACTGATCTCAGCTTAACACATTCATGGATGTAAGCAGGATAAATGCACGGGCCGGTGCGCGTCTCATTTGGAGCAACAAACAAGCGCTGTAGTCCAAGTTAGAGGCAATACGTTTAGAGCGTGAATCACTCTTCACCTCCTGGTAGCACTGTCCTTCACAGATGGTGGTGTCGACGAGCTCGGTGGTGCCGCAGATATCCACGGGGAGGCTGATGTTTTTTGGGTGGCAGCCGGAGCTGCAGCCTCGCCCCGCCCCCGCCAGCGCCAGCACTGCTGCCATGACAACCAGCTGCATCCTCTGCCGGGTGCAGCACGCGATGCTGCCACAAGAGGGGATCAGGTACCACAGGTTATTGTTGATTAAAATGTGTGGCTGTGTCATTACACACTGTTATTTTATGGAAATTAAAGAGAAGTGTAATGTATACACACAGATGTGCTGGTATACATTTACAGGAGCAGTGGCTGAATTGGTGTGCTGGGAAACAAAATGTATTCTGAAATGACATGCAGCAAACAACAGTAATGATTTTTCTTTATTGTATTTTTATTTTTAGGGTTTTAAAGTTGTATCTGGAGTGCCTCTATAATAACAATTCATTTAGTTATCTATATGTTTTGATTCATTTTGTAGTCTGTCTTAAAGGGGCGGTTCACTTAAATTAAAGCTATCAGCCATATTTAAAGTTATAGCTTCTTGGAGAAGTAAACCTAAAACTATCTTTATGAACACAAATGAACAAGTGGAAAAAAGAGTGTTTTAGTATCAGTGAAAACAACCCAGATGAAATACAAATGAAAACAATGTAACAAAGATGATAAAAGTGGGATAATACAAAATTTAGGACACTTCTTCCAACTGACCCCTTTCATCCAGACACCTGTTTTTTTTTTCAAACAAAATCACATTTACTCATATAGCATATAGTATATGAAGATATAATTTTAACATAATGACCTTAGTATGCAAGAGTCAAACTGCTTACATGTTCTGCTAAAACTGGTTCTTTTGCTTTTGAATCGCACCGTTTTTAGAGAAAAACGGAATGTGCCACATCCTGCATAACTATAATCTCATTATATCTGTGAATACGTGTTTGCGTCTCATCTACACGAAGAGGAAGCATACCTGTAGAGCTCCGCTGATGCTTTGAACCTCTGTTGAAAGTCCTGTTCCTTCTTTCCCTCTCTGAACACCTGTAACAGCTTTCAACCTGCAGCTGTCTTTCTTGCTTAAATAGCGCCGCTCATAAATCCTTTTAATCCTTTCAGCCTTGGTTGGGGTGATATTTTTCCTACCTCTTTAGATTTATAAGCAAATCCTCGTGTCTTTCCTTCAGCAGCAGTCCAGGGATGTCCCGTGGCTCAAAGCCTTTCCTCCTACATACGAGCAGGAGCGGGCCGGTATCTTCAGAAATCTCGTTTAGGTTGTGTGAGTGAAAGGCGCAGATGGACCGCAGAATTATAAAAATAAATCTACCCCCACAGTGTGATGGCAAACACTGATATGAGATGCACTAATTAATTTGTGTGCTCCATCTCCATTTTGCCATTGTGTCATTTTTTCCAGCGTGTTGATAGCACTGCCACATGTTGTTGTATTTACCACCTGTCATAGCAACAAGAAAATACAAATATTAAAAAACTAACTTGTATAAAACTGTAAATTATATTGTTATATATTAAGAAAATAACAAACTGAATTCATGTTTTTATACCCAAAACTTGAGCCTGCAGTCTGGACTTCTCTGAGAAGTCAGAAATGAATCAAGCACAATATTCAGTGACTCGTGCATAACATTCAACCAGTAAAACTAATTTTTCTGTTCAAGAGTGCAAGTAAATAACTGTAATTTGGCCTCTTAATCAAAAAATAATAATGTGCTTTACTCTTTTTTCTGCTTTTTTTTTGTAAAACCATAGATTTGAAAAGTCATGGATCACAATAATTATATTTTAGCACTAAAAATATAGTTCTGATTAAAGAGCTTGCACATACTGGTGGTTTAACCATTACAGAAATATAAAAAATGATTTTGGAAATTATCAGTGCTGTTAATTTAAGGCAGCTGTGACAGAAACCTTACACTAGGAGGTTACTAATGATCTTCTTATGGCATCTGACCGTGGACTCATATCTGTACTTGTCCTGCTAGACCTCAGTGCAATATTTTACTATAGAGATCAGAACATGCTGTAGGTATTAAAGGTACTGCGCTGGAGTGTTTTGAATCAGATCTATTTAACAGACTCCAATTTGTTAATGCAAATGGGGAGTCATAAGGTTAATTATGGAGTTCCACAGGGTTCTGTGCTAGGACTTATTCTGTTTACACTACACATGCTTCCCTCAGGCAGTATTAATAAAAGGCATAGCATACATTTTCATTGCTATACAGGTAATACCCAGCTTTATCTATCCATGAAGCCAGATGACACACACCAATTAGTTAAACAGCAGGAATGTCTTAAATGACATAAAGGCCTGGATGAGCTCTAATTTCCCGCTTCTAAATTCAGATAAAGCTGAGGTTCTTGTGCTCGGCCCCACAAATGTTAGAAACATGGTGTCTAACCAGATACTTACTCTGGATGGCATTACCTTGGCCTCCAGTAGCACTGAGAGGAATCTTGAAGTCATTTTTTTACCAGGATATGTCCTTCAATGCACATATTAAACAAATATGTAGGACTGCTTTATTGAATTTGCACAATATCACTAAAATTAGAGACATCCTGTCTCAGAGTGATGCTAAAAAGCTAATTCATGCATTTATTACTTCTAGGCTGCACTATTGCAATTCATTACTATCAAGTTCCCTGAAAAGCCTTCAGCTGATCCAAAATGCTGCAGCTAGAGTACTGACGGGGACTAGAAAGAGAGAACATATTTCTGCTATGTCCATCGGCTCTCTGTTAAATCCAGAATTTAATTTAAAATCCTTTTTCTCACATACACACATCCTTAAATAGTACGTAACACAATGTTTGTCTTTGACAAGCAAGTGTTATTTTCTAACTCTTTTTTTATTGTAAAACAATAGAAAATGTCCATTATTCCTGTCAAACTTTACTTTTGTGAATTTTAGAATGATTTTTTTTTACCCCAAAATACACAAAAACATCAAATACATCAATTTATTGTTATTTTTCTTTTAATTGAACGTTTTTACCATTTCTATAGGCAATATTTGAAGACAAAACAGCTTGAAAAAAGTTGGAACCCTAAATGAAAACCACTAGTAACTGGCATTATATGGGATAATGATATATACAATATGTATAATATGTTATAAATCATAGGGGGTTGTCTGATTGTTGGGGTTTTCTCTGTATTATTGTAGGATCTTTACCTGACAATAATAAGTGCCTTGAGGTGGCTGTCGTTGTGATTTGGTGCTATTTAAATAACATTTTAACTGAATTGGTTTTATAAATTTGGTAAGTACTGTATGTACAGTCCAGTGATTAAGCAAAATGTAACTTATAAAAGTAACAGGAAAAAAGCTTTTTTAAAATTTCATGCCTGTGTTTTCACAAGTTGTTTTTATGTAATCACGGCATCCTTCAAATCAGTCTGTCTTAGTGCATATCGATGCAGCCTATGAGTTGCTTTTAGCTTATTCATTTCAAGTCATTAAGACACTGTATTAGAAAATATTTGCAAACCTGTGACTATGAGAAACTAAAGTTTTATCAGCATCTATAACTGCAGGGAGCCTGATCACCACTGAATACTATTAAAAAAAAACAATCTAAATGAATCGCTACTTTAGAACTTCCTAGTTTGTCCAAATCATTCGATCTCATTTTACCTTTTTCTTAAAAGGTTATAAATGCTGCTGGTGACGACTAAGTGACGACAAAACTAAATGCTCCGTCTACAGTTTTCTTCCAGAAGGAACCTAAAAACAGTGAGGAAACGTGAAAGACCAGTAATGATGCTCTTGTGCTGAGCAGTAACCCATCCAATATGATGCTTGCTGCCTTTGAAAGCAAACCAACAACCACGACCCTGATCACGGGGGGCGGGGACCTGAAAATCTGCCAGTTCAGTCAGCTCAGCAATTGGTGAGTGGAACTGTTCCCCAATTAGTACTCACCGCTCAGTTGGATTTAGGCGCCGGATGGGTCTGTAACGGTGGTCAGCGGTTCTGCTGGAGCTGGTAATCATGCAGGTGAAAATTAAACTGACTTGTATTTTGTTTTATCAATCTCTCACATTGTTGTGGAGGAATTTTGGTCCACTCTTCTTTACAACATTGCTTCAGTTCATTGATGTTTGCAGGCGTTCGTTTATGCAC
The DNA here is from genome assembly GCA_034780415.1 of Cichlasoma orientale. Lineage (NCBI taxonomy): Eukaryota > Metazoa > Chordata > Actinopteri > Cichliformes > Cichlidae > Cichlasoma > Cichlasoma orientale. The sequence goes on along the minus strand of JAVDPK010001432.1, from coordinate 794,774 downwards.
AGCTCTCTGCATTCATGTCCAAAGCACGTTATTCCTGAAGTCTTGTGGTTTGTTCAGATGTAACTTTGCAAACCTAAGCTGTGCTGGCGTGTTCTTTTTAGAGAGAAGAAGCTTTCTTCTGGTATCCCTTCCAAACAAGCCATACTCATTCAGTCTTTTTCTAATTGTACTTTCATGAACTTTAACATTTAACATGCTAACTGAGGCCTGTAGAGTCTGAGATGTAGCTCCTGGGTTTTTGCAGTTTCTTTAAGCACTGCACAGTCTGATCTTGGGGGTGAATTTGCTGGGACGTCCGCTCCTGTGAATTTTGTGGCACCCCTGAATACTCCAGACCAGCAAAGAGCATACAGGTTCATTTTAAACCCTCATAGTCAGTTTTCCTTTTAATGGAATCTGGGACTTTTCCTGCTCTGACTGGGACAACTAGATGATTTGTCTGTAATATCTGAATGCAACATACTAGGCATGCACAGCTGTCACATAAATGTGTGGAGAATACTGCTGTGTAGTAAAAAAAAAAAAATCATTAAAAGCAAGTACAGGTATCTCAAAACTTGCACTTGAGTACAGTTTTGACTTTCATAGAGCACTTGCAGATTCCAAGACTGCCCCTGTCTGCTTTTGAGAAATTCGGTGTTCTGCTGCATTCAGTAAACGTTAGCACTGCACCACAATCTGGGCAATCTGCAGTGACAGTAGAATATAACTACTTGGGCAGCAGCCACCACGGTTCATCCAACTGCTGCTCCGTCTGCCCTTGCAGCCACTGGGGAATGAGGTTCCCCAGCATATCCTGCTGAAGTGCCATACCTGCTTAATAAGGCTGCAAGGACTTTTATTGAGTCAACCCCATCCTCCGAGGTGCTACTTTTTTTTTATTTTTTAGACAATTTTGGCAGAAATACATCATGTTTATTGTGCATTTTGCTCTGAATGAACACCAGGCAGATTTGATTAATCTTGTATTCAGAATAAAACACATCATTAGTCATTTTCTGAGAAAAAATAGTATAACAGATGGTAGTTCCTCTTAAAAAAAGCGCATCTGCTCCGAAAATTGATTAATTAAGTGCGGTGCTGAAATTATATCATCCATCCGTGCATTCTATTGATGTGCTAGAATCTGGATAGGGCAGGTAAGACTTTCAAGTTTATGTCAGTAACACAGTCTGAAAAACAACCCATTTGTTCTGCAACATGGCAAAAGAAAACAACAGCAGAGAATCGGTGAAATTAGCTGGTCGTTTCTAAGAGAGTGCCTCGTTTTTCCTTCCCACAGAAGGAAGAAGTCCTGCCCTGTAATGTCAGATCAGTGTCCACTGGGAATCAATTGGGCGATGATGAACTGCTCCCGGGCCCATGATAATATTCTGCTTCATAACTCAAAGCATTGCTAAATATAAAAAGAGTTCATCTGGGTGTAGAATCACAAAGCTGTGTGTGAAGCCACATATAACCACACATCTTGCTGACATCACAGATTTGAGTCATGGGTCATTGGTTGTAAGCTTAGGAACAGAGTCCTCTTCCTTTCTTTTTCTTTTTATCAATGCAGCGTAAGCACCGCCATAACGGCACTGAGCGCGTTTGACACCGTGCACAAACACACTCAGTCACACCTTGCTCCTGTCCTCTGCTGCTCCGTCTGCTAATGTACAAGGCAAAAACAGACTTTTTTAAACCCATTTTGTCGCATGCAAAAAAAAAACACTCAGCGAGGCCCTGAACGCACTGCATCACCCCACACTCACGCTCTCTCCCTCCTTCTACCAGGTCTAAACAAACGCCTCCACAGCGCTGCCAAGGACAACTTTTGTTTGGTGACTGTGCTGGATGTTTCTGTGTGCAGGCCGAGTGTGGAAGTAGGTGGTAGGTGTGCTTATGTGTATCGACTGCTGATGATTCTTTGCTGACTTCTGTTGTCTGTTTTTATATATATATATATGCATTATTTGAGTTCTTTTATCTATGTGTGTCTGCTTTTTTCCTTGTAACAGAGTCCCTAAAAACAGTCATGCTGTTTGTTATTGTCCTTGTTTATTGTTGTAGTTCTTTAGCGTGGTCTTATAGCAAAACAAGAAATATTCAAACACAAAAAAAAGCAATCGATTTCTTTGCCTATATGGACAGGAAGCATTCTTGTACTTGTTACAGTCAAGTTCCAAGTTCCAAATTCCAATCCAGGCAAGTTGCAAATGTTGTATTGTTGTTATTGCTATTATTATTATTTACCATAGACTGTATATAACAGATGCAGCTTCTGGGTCTGAAAAGTGAAGCTAATGCTGAAATGCCTTAAACCTGCACCGTGTTTAATGGCCAGTAATGGGGCGAATCCTCCGGCTGCAAAATCAATTACTTTTAGTCAATTAATTTTAAGCCTCTGAAAATGTGTTTCAAAAATGGCTCCTAAACAGTTAATGCACTACTAAACGCACTGTGGTGCTGTGCAGAAGCAAAATTACGAAATACGTGTCCAAAAACTTGACTGATTGATACAAAATTCAGTTTTACTGCATACTGACAGGATGTAAAGGTTATCATTACTTCAATGACCTCGCTTTTGAGTTAAGCTGCAAACATTTCTCACTTCGTTTGCTACAATTTTTGCATGATGGCTTTGAAAGAAACTACATCCAGTATTGATTGTGTCTTGTACATACTGAGCTTGGCATTTTCCTTGTCTTTTTCTGAATTTGGCGTGCTGGATTTTTTTCACCCGGTGTGCTTCAGTGAGAGGCAGAAGGATTTTTGATGAGCTCTGGCATTGGTTCAAAGTGTAACTAAACTTGTGTTTAATAAGGCACCTTGCATCCCCACTCTATCACCTCTTATTATTACTGACCTCACAACTCCCTCTGGTGCTGACTGAGGTGGATACTCAGTGAATAAGTGCAAGGGTTGAGGGAGCATGATGCGTCTGTGTGTGGTGGGTGGAAGGTGCTTACATGTGGTACAGACTAGAGAAGGCCTCTTCTTATGTCTTAGGTAAGTATCTGAAATACAGAGCGAGAAAGAGAGAAAACTGTGAAGACGTGCTCTTTAAAGAAGCAGTGAGTGAGATTTGCACTGTCAGCTGCACTGATTACTTCACACGCATAAGTGTGTGTGCATTGTGTCTGGGTTTTACATTTTGTTTCATATTCCTTCATATCAATGTAGCACAATGGTTGCACGATAGGTTTTAGAAGGAGACTGCACAAGCAACCAAAATGATCCCAGCAGGAATATTACACGTAGAGATTTAGGAAATACCTTGGGGGATTATTAGGATTCCTTAGAGGAATCCTGTATCTAGAATAACAGGCTGTTCATGTCCTAATTAGTGCTTTTGTTTCAGATGTATAGTTTGAATCAAATGGATTGAACTCAATGGGCTACAGCTACTGATTGCTTTGTAGCCCAGCACCAGGCCTGCAGCGGTACCTGCAGAAAAACTAATTATGTGTGCAATCAAATTCAAACTGGGAGGTTTCAAAGGTGCAATGAGTAAGACCTTAGCGCAAAGTGATCCGCATAAATCTGTGGTGGCAATAGGGTGAATGATCAATAACAGTGACTCAACAGTTACCTCACCAGGTGCTGTGATGTCTGGTATTTAAAGTCATGGTACCTGCTCTCCCAAAAGATGTGGCTGTGTACATCTTTGACTTGTTAACAGAAGGCCAACAGCACCAGCAAGCTGGAGGGATCGTCAGGCAATGGCGATATTACAGAATAAGATTTGGCTTTTGACCTGTATTTGTCCTCGTTTTATTTTGGTCAGTTGCATCCTCCGGTACACATCTTCTGGTGTTGTAATTGCTTGCGCGCTGATCGTCATATTGCTCATTGTGTAGCAATGCACAAAATCTTCTGTTTCTTAAAGTATCATCGTTTTCACAAACTCTCATATCTGCATGCAAATCAGAGCTAATGTGGCCACATTAACAAAAAATCCTCGTGGTATTCATTATACTGACTTGTCTGTGGTTTTCAGTACTCATTACTTAAAAAAGTAATGCACTCTTAATTGCCTTTTCAATAGTAATGCATTGTTTGACTAATTAATACCTTAACACAGTAATTTGTTAGCCTGCTGGTTCTGTTGCACTCTTTTTTTCTCCTACAGCCTAGTTTAGGCTGAGCAGATGACCTCTAATTACACGGCATATGAATTGCTGTACAATTGCTTTAAACAATATATAACAAATTAGACAAGAAAAGGTCTGATTTTTTTTACTGATTACACTGGTGATACTTTCCACTTGAAAAAACCTTGAAAACTTTGTTTCTTTTCTTTTTCAGCCATTCTCTTGTAGATTTGCTGTTGTGCTTGAGATCATGGTCCTGTTGCATGATCCAGTTTCAGCCAAGCTTTAGCTTTCAGACAGATGGCCTCACATTTCATTCTAGAATACTTTGGTATACAGAGGAGTTCATAATCAATGACTGCAAAGTGTGCAGGTCCTGTGGCTGAAAAACAAGCCTACATCATCGGCCGTCCACCACCGTGCTTGACAGTTGGTGTGAGGTGTTTTTGCTGATGGCCAAACATCCCCACTTTGGCGTCATTTGTGCTAAGGACATTGTTCCAGAAGTCTTGTAGTTTGTTCAGATGCAACTTTGCAAACCTAAGCCATGCTGTCCTTTTTAGAGAGAAGAGGCTTCCTCCTTGCAACCCTTCCTAACAAGCCACACTTCTTCAGTCTTTTTCTAATTGGACTTTCATTAATGCTAACTGAGGCCTGTAGAGTCTGACATGGTTTTTTTTTTTTTCATTTCTTAGCAGTGCATGGTCTGACCTTGGGAAGAAGATGTTCACTCCTGGGAAGACTGTGGCATTGTGTTAACACACACACCTGAGTGCTTCAGACCAGGAAAGAGTCAAAACTTCTGCTGCTTACACAGAGGTGCTCACACTTGCTGTTCATCAGTTAATCAAAGGCATTTGATGAGCAGCATATGGCTACTACTGGCCCTCTTGATTCCTATGAAAGTAGTAAGGGCATGCTTAATTTTTCACAGGGCTGCACAGAGTCATGTGAAAACTTTCTTTTTCACATGAATGTGTACTGATCAGACTTTGGTGACTAATGAAATAATCCCAGTTACTGTTTAAACTCTATGACAACAATTTTATTCCTTTAACCATGCTTTAAATGTCTGTTTTATTGCTTACGACAAGCCTCACTGATGTAAACAAGACTTGAAAGGCAATAAAAAAAACAGCAGTATTTCTGTATTAACTTCAAAGACTGAAGATCTGTAAATCAATCTAAGAGTGAATGTGTTTGGAATTTTCTTTCTTTTAGTTTACAAGTTAGCACTTGTTTGGCTCTACATGTAGATTTGATTCATGTCTTACTTGATGTTTTTGTACATTGCAGTATTTTATATTGCTCAGGATTTATTGCTACTATGGCACACAAGAAAGTTGGCTTGTGTTGCGCAGCACACAAGCCAACTTTCAGCACTACCGACAGCACCACAAACTCACATTTTCAGCCTATATCCATACTTCAGGAAGCAGAGGGCAGAGTGGAAGGAGAGTCAGACCTAGAGCTGTCAGGAGATGTGGTGGAGGAAGGCCAGACATTAGAGCAGGAGGGTGAAAGCTTAGAGGAGGACTTACCAGCTTTTGAGGTGATATGTTATAAGAAGTATAGTTTAATGTAGGGCTGTGAAGCATTACGATTTCTAGAAGGGGAAATAGGAGCCTTTTTAGTTGAATTCACACACACACACACACACACACACACACACACACACACACACACACACACACACACACACACACACA
>JAVDPK010001432.1:748944-777921 GCA_034780415.1 Cichlasoma orientale | reverse complement strand
GAAAATGACAAAAAAAGTAACGCACAGTGACTTGGATAAGTAACTTTAATCTGATTACTGGACTGCAAATAGTAACGTGTTAGATTACTCGTTACCGGAAAAAAGTAGCCAGATTAGACAGACCGAGTTACTAAGTGACGCGTTACTGACATCACTGTCTATCACAAGGTAGAAGCTGCAATCAGTTTTTGGCAAAGTGACTTTTATATATTCGTACAGTCATTTCCTAAAAAACAAACCAAATGGAACTAAATGTTTGGAATTTGAAGAGGAAAAGCTCTTCTTGTTCTTACACTTTCACACTATCCACATGCACATTTCTTTTATTTTACGTAAATGTAACGATTTTGTGGAAAAATCATTAATCTGTCAAAATGACTTAGATGGGAACAACACAATAACGACTTGTTGTTTGAGAAAGGAATCCTTAATGTGCTGTTTTAAGTAATTATTGTAAATAATCTACTCATAGATGAGCCATCATGCCTCAATGATAAAATCTTTTCCGTGGAAGTATCCAGAGCAACGAGAAAAGAAAACAACCAAACAACAGAGTGGAATTTCATGAGGCTGGAATGTCTCTCCATTCATCTGTCTTGCCAATACATTAATCAGGCCTGATAAAAGGCTGTCAGCCGGCTGCGTTGGCAACATGCACAATAGACGATCCCAGCTGTTGTCATTGTGTGAGTATTTGTGATTATTGTTGTTCATTTTTTGTAAAAAAAAAAAAAAAAGAAAAAAGAAATGAGCCAACTCAATTTTTGTTCTTGTAAAATCATTAGTAAATACAGTAGATCAAAAAATACAGGAGTGATTAATCGCTTTAAATTCAGCAAGGCTGTTAACGAGGGATTGTAGAGCTGCCATCCAAATCTATTGGTCAGAGAAAGACAGAGAGCCAATGGAGAAAGGATTAAAAAGGAAGTACTCTTCTAATTGAGCAAAGAAGCCTGATCAGCATTTCTTGGTGGGCCACTCTTTCTGTTGGGTTAGCTCACCTGCTGTTAAACCCCCTCCCCTGAACAAACTTTATCTAGTCATAGCTTAGCAGCCAGCATGGCAAGCCTGTGATAGTATGGAATTAAAGGAGCTGGGTAATGGTGTCTATAGGTTTTTCAAAGAGAAAAAAAAATACTAATCCTAATTGTTAAGAAAACAATTATAACAGTTTTTACATGAATCACAAGTTAGTTTGTCCAGCTAAAATTACCCACTGGTGTCAAACATACGTCACAGAGTGACTTTGGTGCATCAACACAGTGATAAAATAGCAATAAGACGGAATGAGTCTGCTATCAGTTTGTGATTTATGAGGTCAAATTGGCACTTACATGAAGTCTGTTTGTGATAATATGGCTATGATAAATGTGATAAATTCATAAAAATCACTAATTTGTTGCCATTTATTTGCAGAAAAATTCACATTAAGTGCTTACATTCAGAGTCCAGCCAGAATCTCATAGATTTGAAACGGGAACATAGTGATGTAGTTTCTGCAGGATGGCGATTTAACTGCGAAATGACACAGGCACCCAGTAAACTTGCTTTTATATAGGAATATAACCAGAATACAACCAGTCTGAGTTGTTTGGAGACAGGTTATCTCCCATCAGGTGACCTATGCAACTGCCTTTCCATTGAAGGTGGTTGCACAGGGATTGAGAGTGGTGCCCTCTTAACCTCTGGGCGACCTCTTGTTCGCTGCAGCTACTTGCAGTCTGTCTCCAATCACTGATTTTTGCCAGTCACAAGGAGGTTACCATCCTATCTTTACTGTGACTGAGCCTTAAGTCAGTGGTGAAAGGAGGCAACAGCTTTGGAAAACCTGAGTTTGTTCATCATCTGTTTTGTAAGTGGATGGTTCACTAAATAATGCACTTGGTTTAAACAGTTTGGCTCACTTGAGATATGGCCCATGAAACTAAGATAATATTTACAGCACAGCAAATTATATCACTATCTAACTGGTATATAGAAACCTTTGCAATACTAACAGCTACTATAGTTGCTACTGTTTAACAAGAAATGTCAGTAAAATCAAGAGTCACTTGATGAACACAAGACTAACACTAATCTTTGCATCTAAGAGCATAGTGTTTCAGAAATAAAAATTTGAATGGTAAATTTGTCATTGCTCTCACTCTAAACTGCCTTTATTTTGTGTGACAATCAGTTGAACAGCACTGACTCACTAATTGGTCCATGTCAACATCGTAATTGCTCCAGCCCATCATTGACTTGACAAAGTTGGTTTCCTCCAGTTTTCCATGTATCCGCCGTGTTCACAGCCCCATTGGATAGGAGCAGTTAATAAAACACACCTGGGATTACAGCTCTATTGTAAGTTTAAACCAGCTTGTGGTTTCCGTGTAGCAGTTACATAATGACCCTCTACTGAAGAATAGCAACCTGATTCTCTGCACCCTCCACTGTATACCCTCTTTCCAACTGGCTCCATTAATCTGACAGTATCTCTGGCTTTATTGTGTTACTTCACTCTAGACGTGAAGATTGTATTGCTAATTACTCATATGCCTCCGTGTTGGATTTCTCCAGCCACAGTTTATGTTATTGCCTTACAGTTATTAAAAAACAGAGCTCGTTGGCTTTTATGCGTTTAAAAGAGAAATGCTGATTTGTTTTTTTGTTTTGTTTTGTTTATTTTTTTCAGGCCGCATGATATCTTACAGACCTCATAGCACCTTACTATCCCAACAGAGCACTTCGCTCTCAGACTGCTGGCTTACTTGTGGTTTCTCGGGTATTTAAAAGTAGAATGGGAGGCAGAGCCTTCAGCTTTCAGGCCCATCTAGTGTGGAACCAGCTCCCAGTTTGGATTTGAGAGACAGACACCCTCTCTGCTTTTAAGACCATTTTAAACAGGCTTAAAGTTAGGGCTGGATCAGGTGACCCTGAATCCTCCCTGTAATAGGCCCAGGCTGCTGGGGGCTTCCCATCATGAGTGAGTGTTTCATCTTCACTCATCTCTTTTCACTCTGCGTGTGTTTAAACATCGATACTGTATTTAATCGTTAGGAACGATTAAACTTTGGCTCCTTCTCCAATAGTGTGTCTTTTGTGCTCTCTTCTTCTCCCATCATCTTCAAATGGTCACAGCAGATGGCTGCGCCTCGTTTTGCTGGAGGTTTCTTCCTGTTAAAAGGGAGTTTTTCCTTCCCACTTTTGCCAAATGCTGGCTCACAGAAGGTTGCATTATTTTTGGGGCTTTTCTTTCTAATATTGTAGATTCTTTACCTTATAATGTAAAGCGCCTTGAGGTGACTGTTGTTGTGAATTGGCACTATATAAATAAAACAGAATTGAATTGAAATTTTTATAGTTTTTAAAACAGATTTAGATTAATCATTCAGTATTTAAACCATGATGATGTATGTGTGGCGCTCTGCCAGTTTACCTGTAGTGTACACAGAGGTATGGGTGGTCAAAATGTTGATTAAGTTTGCTGTCACACACAGTCAATCTGGGGCAACAGAGGATTACAGATTTGTTATGGCATTGGGAAAGGTAAGCATTTCAAAGATTTGTCATATCAAGTTGAGGCTTTTTTCACCCGTCATTTTCCAGAGTGCTACCTAAAACCCCACAGCGCTGCAGCTTTTTATGAACAGGCTTCAGATTTGATTAAATAGAGCAGCTGCTCAACCATAAAAAAGTTTTCTCTCCTGCTCCCCGTGAAGATGAGCTGGCAAGCAGAGGATGGGCGCCCTGCTGGTCCTGTAAACGTTTGAGAGGCCGCAGATGCTGATTATCAACCGTGGAAATCTAGAAACATGCATCAGTGTCGGAAAATCACTGAAGGGCGAGCTTGATAAACAGCCTTATGCGCACTTTAAGAGTCTATTGTAAACTGTAATGTAAATATTTACTGTACGTAGGTCTGTGTTGCATTTTTATTCTGAATCAACCTGGTCAGGATATACTTCTTGTTCTTTGTGCCATCATTGTTTAAAAATCAAAATTGTTGTCCCTTCCTTACAGATTGTTTATATTTATATGCAGGAATCAGTTTATGGAGACTTTGATTTTGTGTGTATCTATTACTTCCCATCTTTGATATTGAAAGATAATGCATGTTTTAAAAAGACTTTTACGAGGTACATTGAAAGTCCATTTATGTCCCTACAGGCACACCCTTAAAGTGGACATATGCTTTTAAATCCTTCCTTTTCATATGTAAATCATTCACTTGTGGTCTATATAAAGTAGAACTGCAAAGCTTTGGTCTGAATACACCCAACAACCGAACATTTTGACTTGTCTACTTGCAACTTCGGCATAACTGAACTTGGACTACAAAATCGCTGCAAGAAAAAAGAATGCGGATTCACAAAATTGGTTATCCAGAAGACCATGCCCTTGTTTAGCTACAGCGAATATTGTGACGCAACAGACAAGAAAACGTAACAGGAAATAGAGAAAACTGAACAGACTGAAAAGTATGATCCAAAAGGAATATAAAGATATCTACGCAGCACCGAGAGAGAATAAATTTAAATTTTATGCACCGCTAGACACTCAAAGTACACAAAAAATGTATTTAAGGGCTAAAAAAGCGGATTTTGCATGATATGTCCCCTTTAAGATAACTTTACATAACCCTTTGAAGACCAAAAAAGGAAGATACATGTTTCAAGCAGTTAAAAACAAACAAAAAAACAAATCAATTTTCACCAATTCTTCTAGAAATTCTTGCAATTCAAGCAGAGAGGGTGTTTGGACACAAAGGAAAAGACTTGACTGATCTCCTTATCTCACTGTTATTAGCTCTTAGCCTGTCAGGTGTTGGACTGAAATGCGCTACCTATATGTCAGATAGTAGGTTTATACACCATACACATTATTATGTCTTTTCCTGTTCCTTCTTTAATAAAGTTTATACAAATTGTTGCACTACTTTAAAGACGTATGACTCTGACTGCTTTCTTCTGTCAGTGCATTTGCTTGCCAGAAGAAAGCAGTGATTAATTGGATTTTCCCTTTCTTTCATAAATTTAGTTGGATCAGTGGAAGTCAGACCTGCAATTAAAGTGCGCTGTTGAAAGTGCCCCAAGCTACTCACGATTAGATTAGATAACAGACAAATTCTCCTTTCCTCTTCACCAAGGACCTGCGTGTATGTGTAGGATGAGCAAAACCTGATGACAGGGTGGTGTCGGGGGTCAGGCAGCACACCATGCTAATGTACTGTCATTGTCTTCATTTCGTTACATAAAAACTGTAGCTTCGTACTGAGGGATTTTTGAGGCACCATGCAGCCTTAGCATGAGCAACATAACATGTTAAAACAGATAAAGTGGCTTTTGATGTAGACCTAATCACGTTAAGGCAGCAGTGTGGAGGAGTTTCTTAATATTTCTTAATATTTCTGGAGACTAAGCCTGCTGGACTTTATGCATTTAATTTAATGATAGGGAATATCATGTGAAAACCGAAAGCCCTGTACGTTCTCCATATTGATTCAGATTTACTGTGTGCAACGTGCATTCAGAAGTTGCAGAGAATTATTATTAACTCTGCATTGATACTTGGCTTTCTAGCCTCTTTTAGATAATTGATTTATGCACAAAAAGTTGCAAATTGTCTCCATGGTTTTATTACTCTCATCAATCACTTATACAGCAAACAGGCAACAGGCAGCAGCAAGGCAAAGTTAAAAACAGACTAGGGAAGAGGGGGAAGAATTGAAAATTGCAGGCTTAAATTTATCAACTGGGCAGACATGAGACTCTGGTGAGAGGATAATATTGCTCCTTGTTTGCTGCATGTCAAGAAAGGGCAATTTTATCAATGTCATAGACATCTCTGAAACTGACAACATGTATTTTCAGTCACGCTGCACCTGTAGGTGCCTTAGTTGTAACATTACGTCACAATTAACCCTGCCATGTGGTGTTTGATAAACAAAGGTTTTCCCCTATATTTGAGACCCTTAAATCTCCCCTAATTCTTAAGAGTAGAACATGCGGTGAACTGAGCAGAAGCACACGCTGATGGATCCCGTGCACGTAAAAACTCTGATGCATTTATTAAAAAGTGCCTCGTGCACTCCCAGGGCTAAGCAAGAATCATCTTACATATACTGTACATTAATTAGAAATCTGTGCGCTGTGTGGTTTGCAAACGGCTTAATGACTCGTCCCACAAAATGTGTGTCTGCAGTTAGAAATCTCACTGCACCGAGCAGCAAATGTATTCATCACCCACAAAATAATGCCGCACAGTCTAGAATACTAATAATCTCTCTTCTGCTTTCCTCCAGAACCTGTTTGCATTTCTGCATTTTTCCTGGTCTGTCAGATACCAGCAGCTTTACAAAATGTTTCAATGATTGCATCTTACACTGTTTGATAGCGCCGTCAATAAGTAGTTCGTCACCATTATCTAACAGACATTTCAGATTCAGAGCATATTACCCACTTGTGGTGCTGCTGAACAAAGACAACTGAAGTCAGGCTTGAATTCGAATCAGATCGGAGACTTATGCAGAACCGAAAGCACACCTTTTATTCGCATCGCTTTTCAGCTCGTTCTGGACGGTCTAACAATCATTAATATTAAAAGGCGATAAATAATATACAGTTATGTAAGCGCCACGTGTGCAGTCAACATCAATTACAGTCGGATGACCTCAAGTTTCACCCTGTGGTCAGTCCAGTTCAGTGTGGACAGGGAAAACGCAAATCCCAGATGAGCCTGGATCAGGGGGCGTCTCCTGTTGTATCGATCACTATTATGTAAACTTGAGCCCGGCTCTGTAACATTAAAGCTTTCTCGGCTTTTGTCCTGCCCGAGCACCATTTGTACATGTTGGAAAATGGCTGCCATGTCCAGACCTCTACAGACCTCATCTCCCACTCGTTCCCTCTGCTCTCCTGCTTTGGAGTGACTAGATGCTTTTATGTGGAGTGACTAATGCTCTCTCTAAAGGGCCTGGGGTATAGCTCATTGGGTGTGCATGCGTGCATTTGTGTGTCTACGTGTGTGTGTGTGTGTGTGTGTGTGTGCTGTACACAACCAATCAGCATGCCAGGGCTTGACTTGCTTACATGAAGATGAGTCACTTTCATGGTCTGCAAAGACCAAGATCCCCCCACACACACTTCATCTTGATCCATGCAAATGGTTTGATTTGTAAATGTGTACCATAACGCTGTAGTACCAATTCATGCAAGGACGCTCGGATGAGCGTTACAGTAAGTGGAAGAGGTCGGAGGTGAGACTGCAGATGGGTGCAGATTGGCACGCAGTAATATTCACTGTGTGGATATGAAATTATTTCTGTGCTCAGTTAAACAAAATAAGAGTTTAAAGAGAAGGTGAATAACCAGCGTTTGAGGTTTAGTGTTTGTTTCAGTCGTCGTATAAACATTGAAGACTTGTCCTTGATCTGGCTGTTTCTCATCACTTCTGAGTGTTTAGGACAATCCATGAGGCAATGTTAACCTTTGGTGGTGTACAGCTCTACATCTTTACAATGTAAATATTTTATTTGCAAAACAAGATGTACTTCCTTAAAAGGTATGGGAATACATTCAAAATTGTATATTCAAGGTGTAAAATCTTACATTATTAATAATAAATACTTTCTTCTGATAATAAATGTGTAATTACATTGTAACTAACCTTTGGAAGAGGTGGTGTATTTTCACTCTAATTGCTACTTTTAGTGAAGTAAAGGATCTGAGTACTTGTATCACTGTTGCTCCTTACACAGGGGCTGGAGTTCCTGCTCACTGCTTCTTTGTTGTCTTTGGCTCCAAATTTTTCTTTCTTTTTCTCCATCAGTGTCAGAATTCACATCTGTCAGTACCCACACGAGCTCCTCTCTTCTTTCCCCTTGCACGGTCCATCTTTGTGTATGAATAAACTTAATGTATTTAAATTATGTAGGTGGGATAACGCAGCGGCTCAGTGTTTGCCACTATCATCCCACACCAAGAAGGTCACTGGTTTGGTTAGAGATAATGAACACAGGAACGGCTGATGTGGGTGGTTTGCTTCAGCAGCAGCGCGCAGTTGGTGATTGCATTCGTGTTGGTTTTCTGGTCATGTGTTTTACCTGTTGCTGCCTCAAATCTTTGTAAAAATGTAGACTGGGAAAATTTAAAACGCTTAAGATGTTTCACACTGATTTCATCACGTCCCACGAAATATCTCGAACTTCATTTGCTTAAAACCTGAATTACACACTGGTTAGCTGAGGTCAGAGTAGAGTTTTAAAGGAAACTTCATGGTGCGCACTGTGCCTCTCACCTCTCTCTACGGACTGCAGTCACTGTACACAGAAAGGGCGCTGAGAGGATTTTATACAAAAGCTAATTTCAAGCAGGAGCTGGCCAACAAATGAATCACTGTAACTGAAGTATGCAACAGTCCATTTCTGGATACTACTAATTAGTTTTCCCAGTAATGTGACGGGAATATAATTACGACGTGGATTATGTTCATAGATTTGAATTTTTCGTTTCTTTCTTTCTTTCATTGTTTGATTCTTTTTCTTTTGCCACGGCATGGTCGCAGTGCTGGGTTGAATGTGGAGGGCTCGAGCCCTGAGACCCACGCAGGGTCAGATGTAAGAAAGAAAATATTTAGGGCCTTTTGTTAAGGTTGGGAAAGTCTGCGGTTTTGGTTAGACATTGAAGTAAACTGTGTGTCGTGCTTCAAGTCACAGTTGACTTTTGCTGCAGTAAACCAAGAACAAAATCCCTTTCTCCTAACTCCAGTGCCGGGAATAAAACAAAAGCACGAGCAGACGTACAGAAGTTTGAGATTTTAGGAATTACACTTCCATTTTTTTTTCTTGCAGCGAGCTAGATTGAGGGTTCAGACCACTTTCATGCCTGCATGAAAAAAACAAAACAACTGCCAACCCCCAGTTAACGGCTCTGAGCCAAGAAACAGTCGCACGCATAACATCAAATAACACAACAATTGTTGTTTTTACATTTTGGTTTTAGTGTGAACTAAAACAAATAAGAAATAATTCATTAAGGAGCCATAGATGGCGTGCTCAGGCTACCTCTGTGTAGAGTCAGGCCAGCTGCTTCCCCCGTTTTTACTTCATGCAAAACTAAACTAACAGCTTCTTATTTACTCCACTGGCAATGAGAGTATGATCGTTCTCCCCTCATCATTCATTAGCTCTTCACAAGAACTGATATTGTTTTGCAAAAGGAAATCCTGCAGAAAAACAAAAGACATTCTGTGTCAGGAACATTTTACTGATCAACTTGTTTGTTATGATAATCCACAACATTTCCCCAACACTTCTGTTGAGGAAAAAATATAATGTGGACCACATCAGCTGAAAGCTTTAGAAAATCAGCAAGCAAGTAATCTGGAAATTAAAGCAAAAATTTTAAAAAGCACTAGTGTGAGAATTCACTGCTTTTTGGTTGTATTTTGAAGTTCAGTTAATATTTTGGGGGGTTTTGCGATGTTAGCTGGCAAAGCCAGCAATGCAATGACATCACTATGGGCAGTATTGAGTGTTTTCACTGTATTCTTATGTTTTGTGTGCTAAATGGTTATTTAAATATTCAATAAAACTACTTGCAGATGAGTCAGTGATGTAATTATTCATTAAATACAACCTCACTGCAAATTAGCAGCACATAAGTTAGAAGTAATCACGTTTCTGTTAAATACCTGTTTTTACTCTTAAGATTTTATTATGTATTTATTGATTGATGCCAATTGAAAAGCTCAGTTTTATCTTTGAAGCACATTTTCCAGATGAATGGGGAATGTCCTATTGAGTGCAAACTGTGCGATATGAAACTTTGTATTTAACCATCGAGATGATGATTGGTTGGGCAGCGGTTTAACTGGCCACCTTCTCGTTAACATGTGTGCCTTAGGTTTCCCCTTCAGCTGCCATGTTGGCACAAACAACTGCTCGTTCCAGCTTCTGCAGATATCTGTTGAATGCAAACTTGAGGGTGCGTGATTAACCAAACTGCTCGACTGCTTCCGTCAGTAGCACATCGCAGCCTCCCTCCCTCGCTCCCCGCTCCCCTCTTTGATCACACACATTCTTACATGCAACACACACCCTCCCACTGGCTTCCACAGTTTCTGTTTTCCTTTTGATTTCATTTACTGCAGCAGGTCGGTTTTAATTTATTTATGCTCCCTTACCTCTCATTCAGATAATTTGTTATCATGCCTTCCTGCTCCGTCTCTCTCTCTCTCTCTCTGCTGATCCTATCCAATTTGGCTTTAATTAGTGTGTTCTTGATGGCTTCTTTTGAGGTGCGAACTCTGTTTCTTTTTTTTTATATATTCTCTGCTGATTCATGCAAATGAATACCCTCGAGATCGGGTTTGGCGTGGGCTGGGCGTGATGCTTTACGGCGAGATTTCCCAGCAAATTTTAGGTAAACAGTTGTGGCCTTTGCACCTTTGACATGAAAGCAGCAGGAACCATAAAATGCAGCTGAAACAGTTATTTTCAGTGGCTTTCATTTGGTGCGTTTGGGTATTTTCTCACGGATCTGAGATCAGTTAATGATATGTCAAGATGCCAAAGCTGCTTTGTTTTTAAAAAAAATATATATATATCTGGAAGTTGATTTTGCAAATGCTATGGCCTTTTGTTAATAGCGTGACGTGGAAATAATTCTCCCAGCGGACAACTGTTACCAGTTTTGGCTTTGCTCGTACCTCTGAGGGTGAAAACCGTCTTTATGTTCGAGGCACTTCGCAGTTTCATTTTCCTTGGGCTCTGTCCACGCAGCTATTTTGGAAGGCTTTAACTGACGTCTGTTGGATTATGCAGAGAAACCACAACGTCCTCTTTCAGGATTTTTGTTTTACTTCTCAGGCCACTAACAGTAAATCCTTTTTCCCTCCAGCCAACTCCTGGTTTTATGCAGTCATGGTTTTCTGCCTCTTCGTTAGATGTGAGACTCAGCAGTTGGCAGATTTAAAAAGCTACCACTGAACTGATGGAAAATTCCATTTAATTTTTTACTGTTAACAAATGGTTGATTTGTTGATTTTCCCTGCAGCCGCTGCATCTATTTGTGTGGGCCACAGAGCCTCTGTACATGCTATCTGCTGCACAGAAAATACTGAGTGAAGGTCGACTGCCAAGTATTGTTTCCTCAGAGGCAGCGGATAACCACAGAGAATTAGTTAAAAGCTAAGAAGATATTATATTCGTCCTGTCATTTTAATATTATTCAAATATCTCCACAGGTCTGTGTTTTTATCTCAGCACAGTCCCTGTAGATGTTATGCTGAATTTTATAGCCTTTCACTGCCCAATTAAGTAAATCTGTGCAGATGATACCACGTTTCCTTTCAGACCAGTTTTATTAAAAATCTTATCTATGTTACCGGGCAGTATTTTCCATTTCCACCAAAATGCACTCAATTCATTTTAATGGGATTGTTTTAAATTTTTTTTTTTACAACCTAGTAGATATTGTCGGTATTTATTCATAAGTAGCCTTTGTGCAGCATTCAAATAAATCCTGAGTTTAACTGAAAATGAAAAAAACTCACATCCCAACCACAGTTCAATAGTTTCACAGAAATCAAACTACCTCCACAGTGACTCTGGATCAATATCATTGCAGCAGCATCAGTTCATCAAGAACGGATAAATTGACCAGTCACTGAGCCAATAAATGTTGAATAAATGATTAATGAGCAAATTAATATTTGAGAGACCACTGCATACTTTAGTGAAAGAATGACTTAATATGTGAACGCATGAATAAAGAATTAATAAATGAGAAAAAGTCAGTGTATAAGAGGAAGAAGGTAAATAATGGATGAATGAATGAATTAGTCAAGAAACAACCAGTGAATAGGTGATTGATTGAATGAACGACATATTAAAAATGAATGAATTCCCGTGTGTGTGTGTGTGTGTGTGTGTGTGTGTGGGTGTGTGAGAGAGAGAGAGAGAGAGAGAGAGAGAATCAAGCAGTGGGTATAAATGGAGGAATATGTGGGTCAGCCAGCATGAGTTTGTGAATGAAAGAAGAGTGAATGAACACATGGATGGGACTCACTAAGTGTGTGAATGAAAGTAAAGGTGAGTGAGAAAGACAGAATGAATGAATGAGAATGTGTTTATTCATTGGAAACATTGGATTCTATTCAAATCGATCACTAGAGCTCAATGAAAGTCTGACTGGAAACTAATAAAAATAAAAGGCTGCATTTCCTTTAAAATATTTGATTTTAAAATGTCAGCCTTGACAACCTTCTTAAATAACACGCAGCGCACTAAATAACCCATTATACTTTGCTCTGGTGATGTGCGTACAGCTATATTAAATGTTGATTTTCATTAGTTAAATATTTCATAGTGAAATTCTTCCTCCCAAACCCAGATCTTTCTAGACATGCTTCTTTTTCTCTTCTGGTACAGTGTGTCGGCACGGGGGAAGACACATTATTAGTTATCTCAGTGTTTGCCTCTGTGGGTTTCCTGTGAGCTAATTGGAGCCCTCCCATGTGTCCCAGTTGAAAAACTGCATGTTTGCAGATAAAAATAGGTACAGCATTTCCTGCTGTGCCACTGACGGTATTTGTCTCACACAAAAAAAACAAAAAAACACCTTGCTGCTGCTTGTTTATTTTAGTGGTAGCGGCTGCATGGAAAATCATGCACACACGTAAACAAGAATACTCAAATGCCTGAAGAGCCTCAATCAAGTTGATGCAACAGTGGGAAAATTAGGCTTGTTATCTTTTTAATTGGAAAAATAAAGTTTTTTTTTTTTTTATGAACCGGCTGCTCTTTGTAGAGCTTAACAATCTCGTAGTTCAAAGTTTTCCACTGCAGACGAGTTGATGTCGGTTCCCTCTGCTGTTCCTCCCAGTCTCTGCAAACAGCCAGTAAAACTAACCAAAAAGCTTTGTGCTCGTTTCATTGGAAAATGCATGATACTACTTTTTTTTTTTTTTTTTTTTTGCTTTGGGTTCCACTGAAATAAGGTAATTCAGGAATTCCAGTTTGATTAAATATTCAAAAGACTGAAAGCTTATTTAAAAAAATAAATATATATATATTGCTGTGGGATATTTTCATGGTGGGAATGATTTTATCCGCCATCTAAATAATCCCACATTATTGAAACTGATACGGCAGTCTCATTACAAAGCAATCTGCCAGGAATGCGCACATGAACATATTTCATTAGCCAATGCAGAATGTAGCTAGATTACATCAACTTTTTTTTCCAAGCTTTTGTCTGTGACTTGATTTTCTGCAGCATGTGTGCGAGTACATTTCCTTTAACGTGCCTCTGAGTAGTTTGCCAAATTAATTCACTTTTTGTGGAGATCTACATCACTGATGTGTGCAGTTATACCTCGCTAGGCACGAGACAGAAATCCCATTTGAAAGTGAAAAGTAATAGATGCAGGTTCCGGAAATCTTCAGATGTAAGTGGCAGGTATGATATCTTCAGATGAGACCGCCAGAAATTGTTCAGTGTTGGCGGACGTTTGTACTTTTTGTTTCTCCTTTATTTATTTATTTTTTCATGAAACTCTCTCCCCGAGCGCACCGGGCTCTTCCCGTCAGACTTGATCAATTGGCTCCATGTAATGTTGTTCCAGGGCTGCATTGCCATACATTATGTTGAAAACACTCTCTCCAAGGATGGGGTGGAGGGCACCATAAGTCATAAGCAAGAAACTTGTGTTTTGGGTAAATGTAATCATTGTCATGGCAACAGGGGCTGGAATCTCTGATAGCAGCTATTTGTCTGTGGAAAACATTGTCTTCAAGTGTGTATGTGCATGTGTGTGTGTGTTTGTGTGTATGTGCATGTGTGTTTGTGTGTGTGTGTTTGTGTGTGTGTGTGTGTGTGTGTGTGTGTGTGTGTGCGTGCCATGTGTTTGGGGTTTGGTTAAGTGCAAGTGTTAAAAAAAAAAAAAAAAAAACCTCAACAAAAAATGTGTGTGAACATTTGCACTTTCTGTAATCCTGCAGGTTTTTCCATGTCTCACCCACAGTTTGGAAAATGTGTGTTTTGGAGAGCAGAGTTTTCCAAACAGTGCACTGGCAGGCAGAAAGACTCTAAAAATATATAATATGTGAGTCCCTTTCTTATGTGACTCAATCTGCTGCACATTTTGGAGTGAAATTCAAGTGCTAAACAGCAAAGAGGAGCCTCATGATATCAGTAACAGTTCAGGGTCCTGGCTGTCGTGCTACATGCTGTTTTTAAGTGGCTCTCTGCAACAGCTGGGGAGCAGGGTTTAATCCACAGTGCGAGGCTGAATTATGCATTATACTGTGAATGCTACACCATGTCTATTTAAATGCAGTGCCTGTCCTGTCTTTTGGGTCTCCGCTGCTTGTGCAGCTACTCGGCTGTAGATGGCACATAAAGAGGAAGAGTGTGCTGGAGAAAACCAAGCATTATATGCAGATTGCTCTTTGTGCTTCTATTCTGAATTTGTACTGGATGTTTAAACTGATGTGCTGGATTCTTTAACCTTATTTTTTTTACTCTTAGATTTAAGGTCCTGTGAACTGTTTGCATTTTATCTAAATCCAGGTGCGCTGATGTTGTCGGGTTTTTTAAAAATACTTTTTAATACAGTCACATACGTCATATGTGAAATTCAATGGTCGATAACTCCTTGCTTGTTTAGCATTAAAATAGGTCTGTCTTTCCCTGAGTGAAAAAAAGGGATAAAACTGAGACAAATGATACAGAAAACAATTTTCTGGAGTAATAAGTCATGATTACTGAAAAAAAGATCATTCCCATCAGAAGACAATTCACATCCATAATCAGGCGTTGATCAGGGGACACTGATTAGGACTTTCATAGGCACATATGGAACCTGTCCTATTTAAACCCCTAAGGACATGTTTGCTACAGATCTAACATGCTCACTAGCAAATCTAAGTAATTATTCAGAAAGCGACTATGCTGGCTTATAGAAGGGCATAATCAAGGGAGGGGGGGAATCATATATGAATTCAATCAAAATGATGTGGTGATTTGAAACAGGCGGGATATATCCTTAAACTCTCAAACAGCATTTTGCAATAAAAAAGTGGTCAAAGGAAAATGCAAAATGCTGGTGCAGTTGTGTCTGCAAGTAGGAGCATCAACTTCTAAAGCCACGGCTGTACCGTAATTTCTTTATGAGTTTGTTGGATAAATGGTTGAAAGGCAACTGTTGGTGCTGTTTAAGTATATCTTTATCTGTAGGCTCTGTTTCCAAAAGGATCAAATGTTTGCAACTAATTTACTAAAGAAGATGTTCAAGATGCAACAAATAGTTGCAATAGTTTATGTTAAATCCACTTTAAATGTCAGCTGCATATTTTTAGACTTTGATAGTTCCATTTTTTCCCCTCCGTGTAGCCAGCAATTAGTATCAGCCATGTCAATATTCATTTATTTCTACATTGCTTTGTATGTATAGGTTTGATGCAAATACAAAGTGTTTAAGATGTCTACCTTCTGGCACATAAGGAGGTTTGAATGCACAGAAGTCAGATGACTAGAAGTCGTTGTCAGTGGCGGGGGTGTCTGTGTGGTGTTTATCTTAAAAGCTGTCAGGTTGTGCTTGTTTTATGGTACCTCTGGTATCTCTGCAGCTGGCTGATGGACCAATAACAGCACAATTGGTTGTGACACTGCCCCCTGGTGATAGTAAACAGCTACAACATGTAGATGGTCAGCAAAGCTTTCTGCAGGCTGTGCGTAGAACCACTACAGAACTATGATTCCCCCATTACATGCTATCAGATTGAAAACCAACCAGTTCAACCACCAAAAATGGTCACTGAGTGCTCTCTTGTGGTTCTAGTGTCAAAAGTTAAAAAAAAAAAAATCACTCAGGTCTTTACACTTGTATCCTCAAACCACAACGAGCCAAACTACAACTATAAGAACATACAGGCTTCATTTATAGCTTGTTTGTGTGCAGAGGTGCTCACAGTGTTACCATTTCCACCATTCACCTTTATCTTAAAGTCGCCACTATCATTATTTCTGCCTCTTTTCAGTGTCAGGTGTTGGGGTCTAAGTTGAAGTGAGTTGTACTGTAACTTTGGCCTAAAAAAAAAAATAGTAAAGGATCACTATAGTGCCCAGTGCTATAACTGGTGCAGGCATGCGAGAGAGTGCTGCCACTCTGGAGAAAAAGCTGTTATTCTGCCAATGTTAAAATTGCAAAGCCCCATTACAGTCATGGCACAGTGGCCAGATAGTGCCCATTCAGGACCGATCTGGTAAAATAGCTGCTTTTGAGAGCATATCGACCACAGAAAATACAACAGTAGTGACTGGTGACTTGTGAACAGGTGTTCTTTCTTATATAAGAAACAATGGGTGACACAAAGCCCTGATCCAGGTTGCCTTTAAGGTCCTCTAAAGGAAATCAATATGGAAAAAGAACAGAGGAAAAATAAATGAACTTTTTTAAATGTACATAAATGTGCTAAATTGTATAAGAATAATAAGAATCCTGTATGTTTTAGAAAATAAGGTGGACAGTTAGTACTGGTCTCATCCGAGAAACACTAGTCAGTGTAGCTTTCTCCTTCATGCACACAATCAAAGGGCTAAAGATTATGCTTTAACAGAATTTCTACACTAAAGGATTCACTTTGGAGTCCAGCATTTGCTTTAATTACAATCTGGGAAGCTGGACCATAATCAATTCAGTCATCACACTCACCTTTATACCACTGCAATTATCCTCAGGTGTCTAATCAAGCAATATTTGAGTGCAGAGAAAAAGACCTTTTTCAGCCGTCCTCATCAGCAGAGCTCATCTTTTATTCCTGCCTCTTTCACCTTTTTTTTTTCCTTGTTATTGAAGTCCAGATGTTTGAATCGGCTGCTTTGAGCAGACGCCAGGCAATTCTTCCCCTTCTGCTTTCTTTGCAAAAGGTAATTATCACATAAATTTTTCCACTTTTCATGATGTAAATCCAGCAAACGATGCATTGTGCACCTAGAGGAGCAGAAGTATGAACAAAAGAGCGGGCTCCTGTGAATGCATAGATTAGATTGTTGCTGTTTAAATACAATTCTGACACAACCAAATATTTGGAAATATGCTTAAAGGGGTAAATGCTTTCATGTGAGGTTTAAAGTGGAAGCATCTACGGTGTGCTTCGTATTCATGTTTTGCAGGTGTGATACGTGCACTGGAACCTATCCTTTGTGCCTGTCCACTGCGATTCTTAAAAACAGAATCGCACATCTATGAAACATGCAGGTTATGTCATAAAAGCAGGCTGTCTAAGTAGAGGAAAGGTGCAAATCGTTTTGAAATTGGTGGTCTGTGACCACAGAAAACTGCTATAAAAGCCTGCATTAGTCCCCCATTGCACCAAAGGGAAACAAAAATGCTTGGTGATCTATTCTTTTCAAGGCTGCTCCCCTCAGGCCGCTGCTGTTGGATAGGCTTGACCTTGTCTTTGTGTGGAGGCAAGACTGCAACAACAAACAAGAGGTCTGTCGTTTGATGCAGAGTCTTGATTCTGAGTTTCACAGGTGAATGAAGAGGGAGGTCTCAGTAAAGACAACATGCAGAGATGTGATATATACTTCATAAAAACAGACCTACCGTTTATCCTGATAGAAACGCAGGGACAATGTCCTGTAAGATATCAGTCCTGTTAGCGGCCCCTGTTCTTAAAAGTACTGACAAGCACTGCATACTTAATCTCGCATAATTCTACGGGCAGCACACATTTGCTGATTAGATCATTTTTAAGCTATACATCAGAAGAGCAGCTGGCATATCTGTTCACAAACAAGCCCGAGTTGTTTTCACAAAGAAGTCAGGAAGAAACTGAAATCTGATGTCCTTCAATTCGTTTTGTAGATGCACTTTTTATAAACAGTCTGTGCTAATTTCCTCTATTTCCTTTTATTTCACAATAAAAGCATTTCAGCGTTTCAGCAAAAAGTCCTTTAAATTTAAATAGAAAGAACCAATTAAAGAACCAGTTCACCTTGCAGTAAGTCAGTGCAGCTCTGATGTGGCTGGCAGAGGGTGATATTAATGAGGTAAAAATTAAAAACTAATGGTGCATAATTCATGAGTCCCTAATATAAATATATTCAAGAGCTAAATGTTTATAACCATAAGGCAAACATACAGTTTTTAAAATGTTCTTTAAACCTTAGCTCATGAATACCACGAACAGAATTATCTGCATCCTGCAGTTTATACCTTTGTTTTTCTGGTTATGCGCTAACGCGGGTATTGTCTCAGGCAGAGTCTGTGAAGGAGTGGTGGCAATTATAGAGCGTACAGTAGCTACAGAAAGAAGTCAGAAAGTTGTGGGGGGAAAAAAAACCATACAATCAAATCAAAACGGCTTTTTGAAATGAGAGCAGGGGGAGATCAAGAAAAGAAGCTCTCAAAGATACCGAGGTGTTTGTGAGGAGCTGCATCTCCCTCAGTTTCATGAAAGAAGCACAGTGTCTCAAGTGCAAATACAGTAGCGCTCTATGCAGGAAAAGTCAGAAAAATACTTTTTTAAACCATGAAGGAGATTATGGAGAAGAAAGCACAACTAGAAACAGAGAGTGGTTTGACTAAAATGTGATGGAGAAACTGCAGGATAATTGACTGTCCTCAGCTCACACAGTGCAGGACCTGTTCCCAGCTGACACCATGGAGAGAAAAATTTAGCCTGTCAATTGATTCACACAGTACAGCACAACGTCCAGACATATTTTTTTTCTTTTCTTTCAACGCTGAATGGCTCATTTATGTATAATTATGGTGATAAGTGTCTCCTGTTATGATCAGAAACAGAGACTGTTGCCAAGAATGAGTGAAATGAGTGGAAAAATCACATTCAGTTATGATTATTATTAGTGCATCATTACACAGAAAGTATGCACATCACAGTTAAAAAATTGGGCAATATAATAGTGCACCAATATTAAGGACCGATCTGAAGATTACAGCATGTTTAATCAGAAAAAAGAAAGGAAAAAATTAGGGATGCAGCAGTCCAGCAGTCTGGGTTATATATGATCCATAGCAGCTCTCCTTTCGCTAAATTAAAATCTGGAAAATCCTCACAGCATTATGTATAAGGGAGCATAACCTCAGATGAGGTTTCATAGCTGAGTCAATAGAAGGCATCAACTTACATACCACAACACAACACAAAAAGCTTGGATCAGCGCATCCCTAAAAATTTCTACCACACTTTTTTCTTTTTAGTCTAAATTACACGTTCACTGTGAAATATTGGAATTTTTTTGGGGTTTTTTTTTTGGAGCCATAAGTCACCTGATATGGATAAAACGCTGGTGTGCTAATTTATCAGCTAATAGTAACTGGGGTGCAACACACAGACACAGCGCTAAGTAACAGACTAATAAAACGCTAGAATTTCACTCACTAAAACCCAAGCACGAACTTCATCCCAGAGGTTTGTGCTTGGGTTTTGTACCACACAGCACGCCACAACATTCATCAGATAATCAATTAAAGTAATCCAAAAGGCATCAACAGTATAAACACACAGAGAGTAGTGGATGAGCTGTAAAAAAAATTCCACTCTGCTCAGAGTTATCATGAAAGCTGAAATGATCCACGGAGGGCAAAACTGTATTTTATACCTGGTTGTGAATATGAAAAAAAACAAAAACCCTTTACTGGTTTCAAACCTTTTCACTATATGCCAGAGGAGTATTTCTAGCTAGCTGTCAGAGAGCTAACGCTAGCTAAGTGCTGGTGAAGGCATTTGCAAATGTTACTCATATTGTAGGTTTCTAAATGATCCACATCCCTGTATAACAGCAGTGCTGGTACTGTAGCTTAAAACAATGCATATCTGACTTTTCCGTGAAAAGCCTGCTGCACATGTAAGCAGTGATAATCATAGTTAATATCTCACATCTTATAGTCTTCTGAAAACTCAGCGCATCCCATCACTGCAGCTTTTAGTCATTCACATACCTGCCAACATGCTTCGAAACCTTTATTTATTTTAATAGTATGACTAACAGAAGACACTGATGTGTAAAATGATCTTGGTGACACAACATAACAGTGAAGTTATTGAATATTTATTCCCAATAGAAATTCCCTGTTATAAGTTACTAGCATAACCAGCAGAAGAACCGGTGATGAGTGAAGCGAGTTTGGTGTCGTTACATTGTATCTCCATTTTTGCAGTGTTGCACTTTGTATGGTGCACTTTCTCACACCAGCATGCCAGAGAGACAAGTGCCATTTGTCCAGTTTGGAGGAGAGCTGATTTGAATGAGAATGGTTAAAACTCTGTTTAATTTAATATGGTTGGAAAGAAGCCTTGTTTGTGTTTTTGCCATGTTTCGAGTTAGTGGTTTAAATAAGTCAGCAACTGGCTGTCACACGGTTCTGAAGAATCGCACACGCGGCATTTGTCTGCGCAGTAAAGATAGCCGAAGTGGTGACGCAACAATGGCAGCTAAGATATCTGATCTGTCTTCCTGTCCAGAGATCAGGTGCACGCACCTCTTTAAGTGAGTTGTTAAGAAAAAAGAATCAGATTGTGAGCTGCGAGATTGTGTGTGTGTGGACTGTAGATAGATAGATAGACAGATAGATAGATACTTTATTGATCCCTATAGACTGCATTTCAGAGATGATCTGGAAACTTTGGTGACATTAAACAAACATACAAAGCCTGCAGATATATTACAGTTATTCATATTGAAGTGTAAGGGCTGTGCATATAATGGGGTTTCCCAAGAAATGGTCTAACAATTCAGGAGAAACACAGCAAAAATGGTATGGTGTTACCTAGCAATGAACTTTTTTTTAAATTTTTTTTATTAAAGAAAATACTCTACCATGACTTGGGACTATTTATTGTTATATCTAACCAAAACCACTTTCTAAAATCTTAAGTGCTTTTTGTGTGAACCTGAATTCAAATGGGAGTCTTGATGTAACCCCATTCTCTCGAGTAACATTAGAGTGTGCTGTATGCCCGCCACCCACCTCAACCACCCCCTTGTGACACTAAAGCACTTCATGAATGTGGAGCGGTGCTTCAATCATAAATAAACAAATAAAGAAGTAAATAACAATACACCCAATTTAGAAAGAGACAAAAACAATAAACAATTTAGATGTGGAAAGTTGCAGTTATAGAAACACACAGACAGGTGACAGATTAATACCTGAGGGCAACCATGTGCCAGCAGCTTCAGTGCACTTTAAAAATAAGTCTCCAAATATTTAGATGTAACTGGACTGATGGAACCCCCCGTTCATCTGAAACATATGAGTACACACGCCCCTAAAGCCAACAGATCCCCACACGCTTTAGGTTTTTCATTTAATTTGTCACGAGCCTTTAACTTACAGGAGACGAGGCTGATACGTGAAAACTCTGCCACCCTAGAACAGATTGACTGTTACTGCGCTGTGGCCTGCTGTGGATTACTGCCTCATTATTCATGCTCGCAAATTGCCAAGTGGACTGTTGAGTTAAGCTGAGTCAACCCAAACAGGTGAATGGGGCCAGTGTGTGAGTCACTGCACTCATAACACTGAGCAGTTCCACAGATTTGTAATAACTATAATGTGTCTGGTTATAACTATGAACCTGCTGCAACATACGCGAGCAGGTCTTATTTGTTTGTGTTTTCAGACCGGGGCGATTATGAAACAGAAATTGAAGTAGGAGAGTGCTTAATTTTAATAGTTTATTCATGCAAACTGGCAGCAGTGTTGCAACAGAGTGCACAGGTAGGTGAACTGTACAACTGCACAGCGGTGTGATCGACACTAACGCCAAGGAGGAGATTTCAACAACAAAAACAGAACAAGCCAGCGAGCATTAAGTGCTCAGAATATTAATCTGAATGCACACACTTTGATTTTTATTTTACCACCAGCAGTGGACATGACCATCCTCAATAAAGAAAGGGTCATTAAACCTCATGACTATAAGCACTGAAATGTCATCCACAACAAAAGTAGGTTTTGTATGGATGAGTAGGGTTCAAATAGGAAAGATACCCTCCTTTCTGCACCAAAATAGTGCTATAAATGGATAAATCTGTCTGATGCATAAAAAAAAAAACAAAATACAAAAGTAGCCAGTTGGAAAGAAAATGGTAAGAAGAAGTGGTCCATCTGGGAAGCAGCCACTTCTTGAGGGAAAGACTTGTGAAGCGGCTTTGATTCTTGTCTTGTTTCCTCTCAAGTTTTTTTATTTTTTATTTTTTGGGAAGTCAGACTTTGTGCTTCATTTGATATTTTACTTTCCCAGCAAATGAAGTATCAGAAAGAGAAACTTACTATTAACATAATTTCAGGCTTCAGAGTGACATTGCTCATTAAGATTTTCTTTTGAGAAAAAAAAAAAAAAAAGGAGCAAATAAAGACTTCAGAGGAAGGCGTCATTTAGGGCAGACAGGCGACGCTGTGGGAGACGTGATGGACAAATTAATTCAGTAGCATGACAGGACTCTGTATTGTGGTCCAGCCATGGGAAGAATCAGCAAAAGAACAGAGACAGAGCAAAACCGCAATGGCTGAGCCGTGGTTACCATGTAAAACTCCAGTTGCCATCTATTTACACCGTCTCCTGATTTTGACTGATTTTACACCAGTCAGAGCTTCAGCAGCTGAGTTCATGCAGTTCATGGTGAAATCACTGTGTGTTAGATATTTGAGGCAAACAATTATTCATTGCTTTTGTACACAGGGAACTGGCAGCCCATGTTTTTGGAGAGCTTCCCTTACCATTGTTGTGGTGGGAGGGTTGGGGGGGGGGGGTCGGGTTGCCTGCAAAAAACATTACTAATCATCAGTAATTATTCCAAAAGTTGGTGCAATTAGATTTATCAAAGTGGTTAAACACTTGTCCAGCATTGCAGAGAACCAGGACAACAAGTTCACAATTACAGAGACAGAAATGTGCTTCTTTCATTTCTAAAACATGCATTTACATTAAGGTAATCAGGTGTGGGCGAACATGATTTCTACTCCCACAGTAAACTGTACATGGATGTGCATGTATACAAGCACTTTGATGACTCTTTGGCAGTGGCTGTAGGTAGAAAGAAGGCTGGGATTGCATCGTTATTGCTGATTTGGCAGTTCCTGCAGGTACAGTAGGCGACTGGCACCTCGATGTGTATGGAAGAAAGCACATGATAGTCTACTGGCTAGCTTTGCCGGGCCAACAGAGCTGTTGGCAGCAACAAAAATAATAAATATTGCAGTAACCTGACTGAGAGGAAAATGAGAGAATTTTTTTTTTTCTGGGTGCAAATTGTGTTCAGGCATCACTTAAGAAGTGATTCATTTAAAGTTTTTTAGTTGTAGAGCTTCTTGGTGGCTTTTCTGACCAGCAACGTAATTTTTCCATTGAACTGTACTCACATGACTGAAAATAAATATTAAAAACTTCTTCTTTATATTACAGATATACATTTTGACAAAAAAAAAATGAAACTAAAATAAAAAACAAAACTGATTTTCTCTCCTCTGTGGTAGAACTCAGACCACTGGCCTTGCTTGATAAATCACATTGATCAGATAGTAGGGTGATAAACATGCTGTTCAACAGAGGTTTTATAACTAATTGCATGTTGCTGGTGTATTGACTGAGAAAATACAATTAAGTTTCCATTCAAACTTTGTGATCAATTTTTCACCCAGCAGGGTTTAATTTAGCAAACCGGGGAAGCGGTGGGACTCCGTCTAATCAGAGTAACAAATAAATTCAGGGTCACAATCAGAAAGAATCAAATATTGACCCTCATAGAAAAAAGAAAGTTATGGATCAAGTTGATTGAAAAAGTCATCAAAGGAGGAAGCTCAGAAACATTTAAACCTATAATGAGGGAATCCTTTTTTGGCCACTTTGGGTCAACAGGCTGCACCACAACTATGGCGCATGACCATCTTTTGCTCACATAAAAACAGCAACATCATTGTTCAGTTGTATTTCTGGCAACCTGATAAATGTAATTTATTTTCGGTCTCCTCAAACTCCTGAACAAAAGGTGTTTTACTATTTTAGAGCTCTAAATATAAGAATATTAAAAAAATAAAACACAACACAATTTCCCGATGGTTCATTTTACATATTATTTGGCGCACCCAGAAGAATGCGTGACTTTAGGGACAGTTTAATCAAATGTAATTCTTTGTCTCTCCTTTTATTCTTCAGTATATTTAGAGCTGTTTTAGAGCTTAAATAATGATAAAATAATGCTTTGATTTTGATGAGAGTTTTGTTTAATTTGCTGTCCCTGTGTTGTCTCTGTGTTTCTGGGGTTCACTGATTTGACTGGACTTCCAAAATATCACAATATCACACATATTTTTTTTTTTTTTTTTTTTAAAGATAATCCAAAGTAGCCAAGAGAAACTTTAATATACAGCTAATGCTAACCTAGTGGTAATCTAACACAATACCATTTTTTTAGGTTTATAATCAAACACACAGATTACAATAACGTTTGCACAATGAGTTCTAGTTTGCAGTTTAGTTGTAAATTGGGGGATATATTGCCAGGAGCGACCATCATCAAGGGAACAACATGGTAATTTTTATGCTTGGCAACACAACTGGCAGGCATCTGCATCTGCTGTTGATAAGTGATTGTAGGCGTTTCATTAAGTCACTGTTGAAGTACACATGTGAGAAATGCCTGCGGGGGCACTAGATAGAGGGGGCTGGTTTGGAGGTGGTACGACGTGACTGACGGGGATGAGAAGATAATGACAGTTTTCATTTTGGGTAAACGGCTCCGTGCTTTTGTTCACACAAATTATGAAATTGTGCTTAATGTACCACTGCCACAGTTAAAATCTATACATGAAATTAACAAAAAAAAAAAAAATGCGGATTAAAGTTACGCATTTGTGCCACAGAAGCCAGAAATTCTTCAAGCGCTAAAAAAGTAGCAGAAATTTGGCATAAAGGACCCGTGTAGCACACATTCACAGTCAGGGGGCACTTTGAAAGCTGCTTAAAAAGACTGAAGAGAAGCTCAAAAGCTTGACATTTGGAAAAAAAAAAAAAATATATATATATATATATATATAAAATATATAAGTTCACGGCGTGCTGTTGCGTTGTAAACAAGTGAGCAGAGCGGCAGATAAATGACTGAAGCATCCGACTTCTCCCAGTTTATGTGTCAGTCAACGAAAAAAACATTACCAGAAACATTAGTGTAACATCCACTTTTGTATAATTAACACTGTTACATAACATCAAGTTCAATCATTATTGAGTTTATCTGACAGGGTAGTGGGGGCATGTCTAATAAATTAAAAAGGCTGGGAACCACTGCTGGATAGCATTACACTGTTAACAAGACTTGGCATCAGCAGCCATGCTAGCGGCTCTGTGAGTGTTGTACCTTGACATAGCAGGGCTTTGAGCTATGAATGCAAACATCGTGCAACGTGTTAGCGTGCGCCTGCTTAACAGGATGCTCGCCATCTTTATTTAGATGCAATTTAGGTGTGAGCGTTAAACACAAAAGCCATGGATCTTGAAAGTGATCAGAATTTTTCCTCAGGGGATTAAGAATGAATGTACAAAAGTTTTATGTAATTCATACAGTATTTGTGTGTAAATATTGACATTTCAGCCTGGATAAATGTAGTGGAAAGGCCAACGCTGCCATCCCCTGAAGACATGCTGCATGGCTGAAAATACATCAAAAAAATAAACACATACGCTGCAACATTGACTGGACCTGATCTGCCTAGTTACTGAGACTCCTTCTATCATATTAACTGATTAACTTATAGGGTCGCTCTAACCTTATCTTTAAGAGAAAAAAGATCAAATGCAAACATGTCAGTTGTATTTGTGTCAAAATGTGTTTTCTAAGAAAAAAAGATGGCTCTAATTTTGACATTTTGGACTCCAAAGCCTTCATCCTGTCACTAAGTTGTTGGGCTAAAAGATCAGATAAGAGGTCCAGCCACTATTCATCAGTGTCACAGTGGACAGAACCATCTAAACATACAGATTATTTGGCTGCTGGCATGGAAGTGAATTTCAGATGCTTCTACCATCTTATGCCACGCTATATATACTGTATATGTTGGTTATGTAATTCAAACCAGGTCAGTACAAACAAATATTGACTCCTCATTCAGAAAATACCCCAAAACAGGGAAATAAAATCTTGTTCATTTGCATCCAGTGAAAATATTCAGCCAGTTCTGTCAAATGCAGGTCGTGTTTGGAGTGAAGCAGAGTGTTGTGGCATTAATGATATTTCCTGACCACTGCCTCCGTTTCTGTTCTAGCCTTAATTCACCGTGACAGTCTGTCATGGTGTAATGTGACTCGTTGTGTTGCACATGTGCCTTCCAAACAGCCCCTCACACCCTCAGACCCAGACACAAATAAACACAAAACACCTGAAGCTCGGCTTTACGTGCGGCAGCCAACGCATCTAATGAGAACCGCAAAAAAGAAAAGAGAAAAAAAAAGAAAACGGTGATGGGTCCGCTGGAGTTTGGGCTTCATGGAGCACATTCATGGACAAGTCTGCCTAACTGAACAGCATCAGATAAACAGATGTGCAAGTTTTTTTTTTCTTTACAGGAAAGTGCTGACAGAGAGCTCAGTGACAGGGCTGAAATGAGCACAGTGTGTATTATGTCCCCGGCGTACATTGTGCTGCGCATACCGTCGATCCTGGCCTGAATATTTATAGTCTATCGTGTGTTCATTTGTGTATATTTGTGTGTGTGTGTGTGTGTGTGTGCGTGAATGTGAAAGCCAGTGTGGATGTAAGAGCCCTGCAGGGGTGTGAGGCAAGAAGCAGCAAGAGGCAGAAAAAATCCCCGCTGCCTTTGGATTAGTGTCAGCAAACAGGAAGCCAGGCACCGTGCTACATGTGCCTGTGCACTCTCTTAAAGCCAGTCCCTGTGGCATTATTTTGCTTCTTTTTTTTTTCTCCAAGTGTCACTATTTTTATGTCTAGGTTTGGATCAAAACCCAGCTAAAGTTTTCTTCTATTGCCTTAAATGTCTTTTATCACTCATCACAGACTGTATATAAAAGGTAGACGTAACCACTGTGACTTCACCTATTGGTTTGAGGACACAGAAAGTATTTGGGTGTAAGTTGTCCAGTTTTGGCAATATTGGATATAGAGATGTCAGTGTTTTCTTAAATACAGTACAATGAGACTAAGGCCTCAGTCACACAGGCCTAGAGACTGGTTGGCAACCATCTGGCAACCACTGGTTGCAAAGACCAAATGTGGATTTCCCGAAGGTTGCAGGAGGTTGCTGGCAGTCACTATCACCAACAGTTTGCATGGCAGACACCGACTTGTCTGCAAACATTTGCAAAAGTAATCAGTCAAAGTAAAAGTTGCACCTCTTGAAATGTGTTGGTTAAGGCACAACTTTTACTTTGAAGGTAAACATTCTGAACCTTTTCCAAGTTTAACTACAGCTCAGAGAGCAAGTGGTGAGGGTTTGCAGGCAAACTGCCAACTGCTAGCAACCAAAGCGATCACAGCACCTGACTGTTTTCACCAGCAACAGCCAGCAGCCTCCAGTACCTACTGGCCAACTGGTCAGGGAATACACATTTTTCCCTAGCAAATGGAGGTTGCCAGAGGGTCAAGTACCATTCTGTAGGCCTGTGTACTTAAAACCTAAGTGGCACTTACCTCATGGTTCTCTAAGCACAACAAAAATATATTTGAAAAACTCAGCAGCAATGTCTTATTTTAGAAATCATGAACATGTCTCAAACCTTGCTGTAAGAAGTCTCATGTAGGAAATATTATTTTTTACTGAACTGCGCCGGCCAATTGCATCCCTGTAATGAAGGAAGCATGCAAGAGGGTTATGCTCGTGACAGGTGGACCGCTTGGCTGAGCTATAATATTAGCTAGCTGTCTGAATCTTTGGCTGATGTGGAAAGTAGAAATAAAATAACTGAATTGTTTTCTGTTTGTTTTTTGGATGCTATGGGCTACACAAAGCCTTATTCAAAAAAAAGGCAGACATTACCACAGCTGATAACTGTAAAACTGGGCTACTCACACCAAATTAATTTTGGGGTGATTTATCCCTTTAATACAGTTTAAAGTGGGGAGTCACAACATTTTAACATAAGAGTTTGTGGGGACTGGAGCCAGCCTCAAGTTGCTGTTTCAGGACTTCTAGGTTGCCTTTTTCTCAGCTCTGGATGCCACTGCTTGTCTTTGATAGTTAATGGAAAACCTGCAAGAACTGCTGTGCATCTGTTTGTTGATGTGGGTCATTTGATCAGATTGGCAGCTGTTTTAAAGCTGGATATGGCAGAGTTCTGACTTTGTAGTGATTATTTAATGCTAAAAAAAAAACGTGTAACTAGTGATTTTAAACCTCAGAACTTCCTGAGGTCTGGAAATATGAGCGCCCCATTTTTGCCCAATAAAAAGAAGCACATGCATCTTTTGTGGGTCATAACTGTTCATCATCTGGCCTCTCTGTCTTCATGAAAACACACAAACGCTGCCATGATATCAGATAAGATCTGAAATCCTTTGCAAGGGACAAAGTGGTGTCTGTTTCCACCTCGTAAACATTGCTGTTACTTTGACATTTTCCTTTGAAAAATGTAACGAGTGACTTGCTTGTGAAGCTTCTGTTGGCGCTTTGATTATAATAGTTGCTCGTGACACCTGGACCAGAATATTTTGATGAAAGTTATAACAAAAACTCTTTGGTGTCATAGAGCGTACTCTCGAGGGAGGGAGAGCTCAAGTGCAATCTGTCACAATCACACAGGTCTAGTTAAAAGCAAATTAAAGGCTGACGGGTGAGTTGACAGTTTTCAACCTGTAGAAGATTCAGAGATATTTTTCCTTTTGTAAAACAATTCAAAAAGGAATGGCTGCTGAAAAAAAATCCCTTTAATATCACACATACACTCACACACACACACACACACACACACACACACACACACACACACACACACACACACACACACAC
>JAVDPK010001432.1:730748-747670 GCA_034780415.1 Cichlasoma orientale | reverse complement strand
CCAGGTATGATTTCCGTAAATACCAGTAAAAGAAGCATTGATTTTCATCCATTGTTGTTATTGTTCCTGATTATACTGCGGCTGAGTAGGAAGGTCCAACTGGTCAGCTGAAAACAACAGTTTAAAGGGCAGAAAGAAAACCCCTTGGAAAGTGATTTGGAGGTCAAGATGAAACTAAACAGTCTGCACGAAGGAGAGTGCATCTCTTTAATGAAGTTTTAACAACTAAAGAATTTTTGTACCAAAACAGTAAAATGACTTTCAAAAATGAGGTGAAGTAACTGTTGAGTCGTTTGGATTATTAACTCTATCAACCCCCTGCAGTTTTGTTAATATCATTTCAAGCTTTGGGGCTGTAAAAATGTCTCCCACATAATGCTGTACCTGAGGGTTCTGTTTCTGGCAGCCTCAACCGGGAGCTCTCTGCAAACACCATAATGATTTTTAAATCCATTCCCAATAGAAAAGCAGCTGCCGGGCTCTTGCGTTGTGAGTAGGGATGGCTTCTGGGTAGGCAGGTGGATTGTTAGATCCGAGCAGGTTTGCTGTGGTGCTCTTGGCTTAGCCTTGAGCAAGCAGTGCCTTAATGTGGCACTAAAAATGGTCCTGGCTCCTACTGGGCCACAGAAGTGAAGGCATCCCGGTGAACACACAGCTTGGAATTCATTCAGGTGAGCACACAGCTGGTAGGCCAGATGCACGACAGTGTTTTCCCTAGATCTTCTAGTTTAATTTAGAAAATAAACAAAAGGAATCCCGTTTCTATTTTATAATGTCTGGACACTTTCTTTTAACTAGCAACCAGTTTTTTCCCAGGACTGAGTGATTTAGAGGCCAACATGGTGAGAAGGTGTTTCTCCTTTGTCACTGTCAAATTGGAAACTTTTAATTGCTTTAACTGAGAACATTGTACAGTGACCCAATGTTAGAAAAAACAGTATTACCTAAGAAAGGAGAATAGTGACAGTGTAAAAGAAAAATAAACTGGATCCACATCAAATCGAATGGGTTTCTCCACCTCTCGACAAAGTTTGATGAATATCAGCCTGAAAGTTGTTGCATAATCTTACAGAGAGACAAGGGGCACAATGAGCATATCTCCAAGTAAGAAGTAGAACGAGACTGAAAACTCAAACATCTCACTTTAAATTTCCCAACTTATAAACACAGTTACACTCAAAACTGACAGGTTAATTATACAAGCGGGTGAATTATAAGGCTGATTAGGGGTTGGAATGCATTTATTGTACTTACCCTGATGCGTGTATAGTAATGCGGGAATGTTCTTCATCTGCATGTAAGTGATTGTGCACAGGTATGCTTTATTTTATACTTTGGGTATAATGCGGGTATGCACTGAAAGGAAGCTGAACTATGGTTCTGCTTATTATACATGGATATATTATACAAATTTAACTTTTGCACAACAACAACAACAGCAACAATAATAATAATTACTCTAAAACTGCTGAGATGTTGCTTTTTCTTTCCGTACAGCATCCTCAATAAACATATTGCTCCAAAGTTCCTTGCACAACAAATGACTCATTCTAATATTGTACCAACCCATTACAATGAAATTAAACTTAATTTGTTTCCATGATATGTGCTCATAAAATCATTCTTTTACTGTCTTCACACAGTATACCATAATAACGGCTCTAAACCTCGGCGGATCACAGCATGGGTCGCCTGTCCTCATGCGGCAGCGTATTCAGCGTGCGTTTTGGTGTTGTAGCGTGGCAGTCGCGGTATGATCCTGTTTCGCTTCGGCTTTAGGCTGCCTGCTTTAAAGCGTACACACACACACAGACACACACGGCACAGGGCTGTTTTCACTTTAAGACGTGGCGTCAGAACTGAATACATCGCAGAGAGTGAATAATATTAATGATATTCACTGATCTCTTCTGAATTCCCCTCTCAGGAAGGTAAATGTGTCTAACACTCTGTATATTGAGTGTTTATGCTGACATTATTGAATGCTATATTTGCCCTCCTACCATTACAGGTGCAATGTACTGGAGAACAAATACACGAGTGTGTGTATTTACTAAGGGAGCTCCCCCAACAAACCAAACCTGGAATGTAAACAAGCACAGGTTTAGCTCTAAAGTCCTAATAAGGGAATTAGATAAAAAAAAACAAAAAACACTCAGTATGTTTGTTGTAATTGCCTTGTGCCTGCTGCAGCTATGATTGCATACAGAATGCCTTCAACTCCTGGGAGACTATGTGGAAATCCTCAAATTATTGAGGTGGAGAATTATACAACAGCTGCTCCGTTTAAAGAGGACGCTTGTCTCTAATAGTGTGCATCTTAATAAGCACAAATAGCTGTGGCACAAAACAGTTCTGTGAAATGTTTCACCCTACAGGGGGTAGCCAAAATAACAAACACTTCACGAGGAAGGAATTTAAATTTGAATTTAATCAACATTAAAAACAGCTACAGAGGAGGGTCATGTTTGGCTGAATGCCAATTAGCGGCAATTGTTTAACTTTTTTTTGTGCAGCGTATGTCCGTCATGCCGCTGTAGGTTTCTGTCAGGGGTGTGATCACTGTTTCTCTTTGAGAATTTTGGTTTGTCTGTGCTTGGCATTCACTGTCTTTATTTATCTGATTTTAGACGAATTAAATCCTTTTTTTGTGCACTTTTATACCAGTAAACCTACAATTTTGACAACCAAGCTGATGCTTTGCATGTATCCTGGTATGACACTGACATCAGCGCAACTTTGGAGCAGCTGTTGTTATACTTGAACAGAAACCAAAGTTGATTGTTGATTGATGAGAAATAAACGGGAGCTGCCGCTGCCACGTCCCTGCTGGAGACCCTGTGCGTGTGTGAAGAGGGAATCGCCCCTTCCTTTCACAAGAAAAGTCGTTAGTCTATCCACTGCGTGACAGCTGTACGGCAGATGGTTCACAGAAGTGGGCTGAAGCAACTTATGGCAGATTCTAGTATTAAAATAAAATTGTACACATAATTATTTATTGCATAAAAAAAACAAAGTATAAAAGAAAGTTAAATTCCATCCATCCTCCTCCGCCCATCCCAGCTGTCATAGGGTGAGAGGCAGGGTACACCCTGTACAGATCACCAGGGCTAAGACAGAGAGACACTCACACCTATGGGCAATTTAGGATCACCAACTACCCTAACCCTTCCTCCCACAATCTCTTTGGATTGTGGGAGGAAACCAGAGTACCTGGAGAAAACCCACTCAGACATGGGGAGAACATCCACACAGAAAGGCTCGGGCCAAGGTGGGTTCGAACCCCAACCTTCGAGCTGCAAGGCAACACTGCTATCCACCACACCACCCACCGTGCTACCCACCAAAGATAATTCATTATTATTATTATTGAAGTCCAGTTTCCGCTCCAGCCTCCTCCTCACATTGACATTATTGCATTGTTACATAAATAAATGCTAAGTTGTTTATTTTAGATGGCAATTTTAGTCTCTCTGCCTGGAAAAGGCGACTGTGGATATAATAACATTATTTATAGTTTTCTAAGTTGTCCACATACAAGTTTGCACACTTTCAAAATGCTTTATCCAAACTTGTAGAAAAATATTAGCCTGAAACTTGACATTTGGACATACACAAGTGTCAGGATCCCACAGTTTTGCTGTTCCTTCGCCTGATGCCTCACGTTTTATTGCCTCTATCCACTTTAGTCTACAGCAGAAAGGCTCATTTTTTTTCAGCTTGTCAGCTTATAAGAACTTTACTCTGTTTGAGTGCATCCTACCACACAGCAGCAGTGCTTTCCTAGCAGATGGAACTGACAACAAGGTACCCTTTATGCAACTGAAAGTCAGTGGAGTCACGCACTGGTGTGGGTGGGACTTCACTGTGCGTTCTCTCTCTCTAGGAGGATGATGTTATCAAAAACTGTGCACCCAAACAACAAAGGGTGTGTCTAGTGCCATAACATTAGGGTTTCCCCAGTTTGATGAGATGGTGCCAGCATAAAAAAAAATAGAGTCTTTGGCTTGTTTTTTTTCACTCAGTGTAAATAAACTGTATCAAATCAATAAATCAGAACAGCCTGGCATTGAATGAATATGATAGTGGCAGACAGCGTAAACTGAGATGGTTTAAGTGCTCGATGTACCGAAGGATAAATGAACGTAAGCATGTTAAGGAGTATATAATAAATGGTTTATTTATGTAACCAAACCCCCATGTGGTCTTGTACAAAGCTCAGACGTATCCCCTGCCAAAGTGCTTCAGAAGGAGCTGCTGCTTAATGACCCTGATGTTTATCTGTAGGGAGCGCGGTTTGCCCAGCTTTTGGGTGGGAAAGGAAAATATGCACAATATCAGTTTGGAGTTTGGGCAAATTGCTCCATCTTGAGGATGCCATTTTGTCAAGCATGATGATAGATTTCCTGTTTCTCTCTTTCTTGCAGCGCTGCCAGTTACAGGGAGAGGGAGTATCCCCCAGCATCTCTGGAAATCACAGAGAATAAGCAAAACATTGCGACCGGTCATCTTGAGCACAAGCGGACACTGAAAAGCACCAACTGGACGAGACTTGGCATTTGGACAATTGGAGAGGAGAGCTGCTATATGGTATCAGTAAACAAACCCTCGAAGGCTGAGACTGGAGTTAGCAAATGAGTAAGTCACGGCCCGAAATGATTGCCTTAATTACTACACATATACAGATGTATGACGTGAAGATACTACGAAGACTTATAAACAGATGTTTTATTTACATGTGAAAAAAGTGTCTTGTAAGGAACAGATGTGAATATTTTAATATGATAGAGATAATGTCCGGTTGTAATGTCGACATGTTTTAGTCGGGTCGGCTTCGTAGGTGTCATAGGTTACTAAATGGTGAGTTTGCTCTCTGCTTGTGTGCAGCCAGCAGTATGACTTTTTTAATCTTGTTTCATATTGTCAACCAAACAAGGCTGGCCTGAGTTCCTCACTCAACTGCTGGCAAAAAATATCTCGATTCACATCGTGTCACAGCACATGGAAATCCTCATCCGGAAAGTGTATAGGGTTGGGAGAGAAATATATGAGACATATATTGACTGGCTCAATGCAACACACTCGAATACATCAGGAGAATATCCTCTTACATTAAGATCCACTCACACTAAAGCAAAGATGTCAGGCACATAAACACCCGTCATAAATATCAGCCACACTCACTTTCTATCACAGCGGATGAAACTCGCCGAGCTCTCACTGCTCGAGAATCATTGACGTAAAGATGAAATACCTTACGCTTTTTTTCTCAGATGCAAATTTAGAGCTGACCAGCTGCTTTGTTGATATGTTTTCACTTTGAATTTACCTGTATGCAAAAGTAACATGGACGTGTGTTCTATATTTTTTTAAACCTAGCCTTGATAATGACATAACCAAAGGTGAAACCCTGAATTTACTGTATGTTGTGGACTTCTGGAAAATGTTGTGATATAGATGCACACTGAATAGGAAAAAAAATGTAAATATCAGACGTTTATACTTGTGTCCTAAGACGTGTTGCAGATAGAGTAATTTGAGACTTTTCACTTTCTTTGACTGTTATGACCATCAACCATAATACTCTGTGTTCAGTTTGTCCTTTTCATGTTCTTCATATTGTTGCGAATGCTGCTCCAACATTCTTCAGTGTGTATACCATATATATATATATATATATGGTATATTTACTTATTATTCTTCTTTTTTCCTTTTAACAAACTCCTATTGAAGATCCACTTACCTATTTATCTGGCATAAACAGGTAAGTGGACATGAGGTTACTGATGTCATTTGTGCAGCTTTGTCAGAGGGCCATTGGCATTTGTTACCTCTCTTAGATCTGCAAAGTTGCCTATGAACAAAATGATTGATAAATGATAAAAATGTCCACTGACATGCCAGTAATAGTGAGTCATATCACATATTTTTATGAAGACAATGTGTTTTTTTTTCCTTTAAAAAGCACCCTTTACATCCTGTATTCGCTTTAATGGCACTTGAAAGCGTGCGTCCCTTCATTTTATCTTCCGAGTTCTCATTTGTGCTCTTTTTCTGAAAATTCATATCTGTGATTACCTCAGCGCTAACCCTCACAAAAGATGTTTACTGAATGTTCCAAATATTTCCCTGGTGTCAGATTTTTTTAACCACCCTATAGCCACAATGTTTTAAAAAACAGATGTCAGTGGTTTATTTGGGAAATCTTTATGGAGAAGATGCTTTTTTTTTGTATCAGGAGGGATACCAGCAGTCTAACCAACAACACTAGTATACAGTAGCAAAGGTTAGGGACTGATTTACCTGCATGCTTATTACTACTCTAAACAGTTGCAGAATGATTAAAATAAGAGAGGAAAAAAGAGGTGATCCAAAAGGAGCTGAATGTGGAAGCAATGACGTATCAGATTGTAGCTAGGGATGCACCGATATATGTGATGTATCATGTGACAACCAGACTAAAGACACAAATTTTCATTTTTAACTCGTTTATGTTTCAAACCTCTAAAAATTTTAAAACATCTAGATTAACGTGAAAAAAATGCCCCAGATTTCATTCTTTGCTTATTTTCTATGAGTTTTTAACTTGAAGATGTCAAACTGTGCCTGTTCTTTGAATTACTGTGGTTTAGTGACAGTGCAAATAGATAATAGACACTTTGTGGCACATTCTTAAAGGATTAAACCTCTGATAAAATCTGTGCCGGGTTCAGGAGAAACCATCAGTCACCACAGGCTACAGATGTAAAAGTCACCGGCATCGGTAAGGGGCCGACAGGCTGCACTGAGTGGGGATTTCTTCTCGTAGCCGAAAGGTTTGCGAGACGAGAATTTTACATGCTGCATCACATATGGATCTGATATTGTGTGTGATATTGTGTGCACCGCTCCTTATCGATGACTGATATTGGTCCATTGAGGAAAACACGTTTTTCTGTGGTGTCACTTGAACTTAGTGCTGAATGTTTCAGCTCTTCAGTGCCACGAAGAGCTGAAACACTTTCGAACAGTTATTTCTTCACAGTCAAAACCTCTTTAATTTTGCACAGCAGAGAAATATGACAAAAATAATATGAGCATCTCAGATCATCTATCAGCTAAAGTGTTGTTTAAACATTGGTGTTAGCCCAGATTTTATAATCGGTGCATCCCTATTTTTAGCTACAACTTACACGTTTCTTTAAAAATCGAGATAAAACAATGTTTCAGGCCTGTCAGATGTATAGTTAATAATTAAACCCACAATTCTTGACATGCAGAGTGTAAGCTAAAGCTACAGCCAGTAGAGTGGTACGGATCTGTCCATCCAACTCCCAGCGACAATGAGAGAGAAGTTTATTCCCCAAAATGTTGAACTACTTCTTTCACGGGTAGATTAAATCAAAAAATACGACCGATGTGCAAAAATATATTTTCAGAAGTGATTTAATTACACTGACCTTGTCGGATTACGTGCCTAAAGCACAAGATGTTCCAAACCTGGAGAGGCCTAGGGACCATCAGGAGGGGGGCCAGCACAAGCATTTTAAGCTGAACACTAGCTCACAGGGTGTTTAGATATCTGAGACGCAGCTATCCCAGATGCTATCGCACCAACTGCCAGTGATGACCGGAAGCTGTACGACACTGATATATTTATGAGGGACAAATTAATTAGCTACAGCTTGGTGTTACCACAAAAGCCAAAGAGTAATATTCCCACAGGTTAGTAGACAGAACAAGAGCATGATCAGCCTACCAATTGATCCTCGAGGACACTGCATTCAATCGAGCAGAACAAATAAGCACCAAAGGAGACTGGAGGCATTCTGGGCACTCTGCAACCCGTTTCCTCAATCTATGAATTCAAATAATTTATTTGCTTAGACTCGGCAGTTGTGTCAAGCTGCACTGACACAGAGCACTGAGTTATATCTGCTCCGATAAAAAGCTCAGAAGCAACCAAGAAAAGTGCAGCGTGCTGTCTCGTACAAAGACAGAGGATCACCATGGTGTAACTTCAGCCTCTGAAGTGGAAAATCACGGACCTATGCACGAAACAGAAAGGCCCTCAGATCTGATGTTTATCCAGATCCGTCAAACAGGTCCTGTCACGAGCAAACATCATCCTCTTTTAAACTATGCTGCTAGGCATTCCTAAGAACGTTAAAATGACCTGCAGTAATAGCTGCTGTGATAATTTGTTGTGATTCAGTGCAGCAAATGAGTAGATTTTACAAAGCTGCTGGGGAGGTTAACAACAGTCTCTGTGGGGACATTAGATAACACACAGAACAAGGTGAGAGGAGAACATTTTAATTATGATCACCTCCGAGCTAGAAAACTCACCAGGGCTACATTTAAAACATTTTCTCGACGCAAGCGAGAGTTGCTCTCATGACTACTGACTAGACTCGCTCAGCTCAGTTTAACTCATCTTTAGAAGTTAAAACCGCGCATCAACTTTAAACAAGAGAGCTGGGCTCATTCAAAAAGGAAACTCTTGTTCTCTTCTTGTTGGAATGGGCTCCAGATTAATCAGGCCTTTATGTAAGCAGCCACGTTGTGAGAAAGTGCTTTTCTGCTGAAGCTCACGTATTTCTGAGGCCTAAACACCTGCGAGACTCCTCCAGGCCTCTGTGCAACTCAGCGAGATTAAGTTTAAGATGAACGCCTCCTTTAATCAATAACAAAGGATTTTCTCACTGAAAAAAAGGAAAAATAAATCACTGATTGGTTTGCAGATCTAAAGCCGCGCCGAACAAGACGGTTAAGATTTAGCAAAGCAGTTCATTTCATATGGCTTTTACTATTGATAGGATTGATCTAAAACCGCCAAAATTACCTGCTCAAGTTCAGCCGGTCGTCATGAATTTAGCCCAGTTTTCACTCCACATCTATTAATAGGTTTCTGGGAACGCTGTCATCTTTATTTGTACATTTAGGCTCCACAAAGCAAGGTTAAAGTAATGACAGAGTGTTTCAACAAAGCTACAGTTATTGGTCTAACAAAAAACCCCAAACCCTGCTCAGTGAAATAAAAAATGTGGAAACTGTATGGCAACACTGACAGTTTTCCCCTTAAGACTGAATTTGCACTGAATTTGGTTTAAATATAACCCCCCCCCCCCCTTATATGTTTTTGTCTCCAAATATCTTTAAAGGTCTTTAAAAAATAGACAACCTGACTGAGCCTGATATCTTCACACTGCACCCGGAAAGCACTGTAGATGCTTCCGCGCGGCTCAGTCTGGATATTATGTCCCACCGACACATACTGTACATAAATAAAAGCGCCGTGTTATTATGAGGATAAAAGCTAGAGTGTTTACTGTAATATCCACGGCGTTAGATAACACCAGAAACTCGTTTTATGTCTTAATCTCCTTATAAACAAGGTGCTGTATGAGGAGAGCGCTGCAGAACTGTTGAACTGTGACGCAGTTTGCATTTGTTGTGAAGTGTTCGTGCCGGATGTTTTGCGACTGACTGGATTTCAGGTTGTTTTTCACCATCTGCCTCCTGCAGAACAGTGTTGGAGCTCTTTGCTGCAAATTCGGTGAATGCAGTGTTTACCTGTCCACATCCACATTTAGGAAATTGTCTCAGATATGAGACAAATAAAAAGCTTTGCATAATTTATTTGTGTCTGTTGAAAATGCAGCTAATGTCAGCA
This sequence comes from Cichlasoma orientale, assembly GCA_034780415.1. Taxonomy (NCBI): domain Eukaryota; kingdom Metazoa; phylum Chordata; class Actinopteri; order Cichliformes; family Cichlidae; genus Cichlasoma; species Cichlasoma orientale. The sequence continues at coordinate 738,015 of JAVDPK010001432.1, read as the reverse complement.
CATCACTCAGATTACTGGGTTCACAGCAAGGATGACCAAACGCCACCTTGCAGCTTTGAAAGTATTTAGAGGATGACATCACCCAGATTCAGTCCTGTTTGGAAACGCTTTAATTTTCTGGATCATAACAGGACAAAGAAGTTAATACAGAAGCAACTATTCATCAGTCTATGAGACGTATGACTTTCATATATTAAGTGTAGAGTTGTCTCTTTGTTCATTGATGGAAAACAGGTTCTAACTTCTCAGAATTCAGGCTGTTATACTTTTATCATATCCCGAAGTGTACGCTGGTAATCTGAGTGTCTGAGTTTTGGATTGTTCCATCTTCTCGAGCTGAGGGAAATCATATCAATTAACAAATTGGCGGTGATAAAATGGCAGGACAAATGGAAAACAACAGAATTCTGTGGAGCATCATGTAATTTCCCTCTGCTCTGTGATAAATGCTCTGTGCTCTGTGATGTGCAGTGTGTCATATTACAATAAAACGTATTAAAGCGCATGAAATTAGGCAAAGCACAAGCAAACAGAAATAAACATTTCCGCCGATGCTGCGACGCATTTGCAACGTTTAGGCAAAAATTTAAAAAAAAAAAAAAAAAGGGCAAAATACCGTCAATCACAAGTTTGCCAGTAAATGTGCTGCAAATACAGAAAACGCACTCAAACACGAGCATCTGCGGCTTCTTTATTCGGCTGTTGTTTATATTCACAGCACGTTCCGTTAGGATGCACATGTGCTCCGAATGCGGTGGGGATGATTGCTTCATTTAATTGTGTTTCGTCTGTTTGCATGTTTTTGTTAATTACAGAGTGTTAAACTCTCTGGGCTGCTGTAATTCTTGCATCAAAAGTGTGATTTAAAAGCCTGCAGACAGCCATAAAAATGAACGTGGCGTTTTTCGGAAGCACAGATCACAAGAAGATAATTAGTGTGTGTCCCTTTACCTATATAAACCAATTACTGTAGCCAGTAATTTTGTCATGAACAGACTGCATGTGAGGCACGGCAGATTTTCCCCCCAAACAAGCCTCCAAATTTACGGGCCAAGAAACACTTTACATGCATAAATGTTACTTTCGAGCAAAGGGGTAAATGGGCTTTCTTTATGTACAACATTTCTAATTCATCAGGCTTGCATTTAGGTCAGAAAATCTAAGCCGAGACATGACAATTATTTCTGATCATTACTCCAGGAGAGCTCGATAAATGGGTGCGACTCTGTGCAGATGAAAGAATTACACAAACAAAGGCAAAACATGCAAATGGGTTGTTTTTTTTTGTTGTTGTTTTTTTCTCATGTGAATTTGACAGGACAGAAATGGGGTTCAAGCCCACAATAATCAGGCGTCTATGCAAGCCGGTGCAGGTCGGTCAGCCGAGACCACGACTACATTTACATGGCGGTTATAATCCAGCATATCTACATTAATCATTATGATTCTCACAATCACCTCACTTGCAGAGAAAAAAGCGGTCTACTGCACATGCAGACAGGAGAGCTGTTTTTACACGCTTGCTGCACTGCTGCAATGTGGCGATGACAATGATGGCAATTAATTGGTGTTTTTTTTGGGGGGGGGGGGGTACGACAAAAGTGTCTCAGTGTAACTTCTTCACGTACGTGTACGCTTAATATTCGAGCTGTTCATTTGCCACCGCCTTGTCGCTCATGAAAAAAAATTGAGGGATAATCATCAGCGAAGAGAAACTGAGAGTGGGTATTAATGAATATGTAAAATATTTCTACAGTTCAGGTGTTGAGAAATATCCATGTGAGTTTTGGCCAGCCTTGCTTTTATTCTGCATGATGCTTTGTTTTGAAAAATATGCATCCTAATCCAAGGTATGTTTGTATTCCTTTCCCGAGGGTGCTCCTCTCCTCCTCTTCCACTCTCTCTCTCTCTCTCTCTCTCTCTCTCTCGGTATCTTTGGAGCTTGTCACTTTCTGACCTTAATTCTCCTGTTTTGTTTTCTTCTTTGTTTTATTTATTAATTATTTTTTTTGGTAAGCCTTCCAACTTCTGGATTTTCTACATTCATAACATTTTGTAGACAGCAATATGAGATGTGATTGAAATGGAACATGTGCAATGTTGATTAAAGAAAAATATAATATATTCAATAAAAATCCAGAAAACAGAAGTCTTTTGAGAGGTGCATTTTTTAACCAGGAGTAAATTTGCTAAACCCAAAGATGTTTTTTTGCTTCTACTCGGTATCAATACCTAGTTTCTTCCCCTTCAGGCTAGATTACTTTAAAGTATAATAATGCGTATTTCATTCCTCTATCCAGTACGTTTTGGCGCACCTGTAGAGCAGATGCTCACTCTCTCCTGTAACTGGTAGCCTGCATGATGATGCACTAGAATCTTCCTCAAAAGTACTTTAACCTGGAAAATGTGAAGAGAATCAGTTTGGGGGGCCTTGTCTGTGTTTGCCCTTTCTCACACAGCAGGAGATGGTCTGTGACTACTGGTAATGCTTTTTTTTTCTTCAGCTTGGATGCAGGAGGCAGCACCTAATGTCCAGACGATTACCTGCTCTATGGGCTCAATCAGACATTATATGACTTTGTGCTTGGGGCGCTGGCAGGTTAAAGATCATTTAATGTCTGTTCTAACTGACTCAGATATTTGTGTGCTCACAGACAGCGGAGTAAATTTCAGGACTGCGGTGATGCTGCTATACTTTTCTCATGTGATTAGAAATTAGACGGATAGGCTGAAGCGGGTTCATTTTTTCTGGTTAAGTAGCAGTTCTTCAGCATCACAGAAAAAGCAGCAAGATTACAACACTGCGAGACATGAATATTAAATACTTAGAAACACAAACCATTTACTTTTAACTATCCTGCTGCTCTGTTTTTTTTTTTTTGTTTTTTTTAAAAGACTACACATTATCATGCAATCGCGTACTTTGGCTAATCTGCTCGGATCAGCACATCTCCCTCCCTGACTGTTTTCCTTGTGTTTTGTTTGCTGTTGGCTGAATTGTTAGGACATGTGTGCACATCACTTGTGCGCCTCAGTCAGAATCAGCTCTGTCAGCGAAGGCAGAGCGTTTTCACCCACAGTGGCCGTATATGGCGGTTGCTTTTGAAACCGGACGCCCGAGCCATTCGTGTTCAACACTGTTTAAATATTTCAAATGGGTCCGTTGTGGTGCAATTACTTGACTCTTGGACAAACACCAGTTCATCCATCAAGCTGCTGTTGGACGCGCTGCAGCCGGGTATGTGCTCTGCCTCCTCGCTGCGGTCCTGCTGGGATGGAAACTATTCATCTTCACTGCATATCAGGGAAAATTGAGCAAATGCTGAACATTAGTTTGAATTTTGAATGCCCCACAAAGTTTTAGAGGAACTAAGAGAGTTTGTCATTAATGTGCTGTAGATGGCAGCGACCCTCAAAGGTGGATGCATGACTGTGGGTTCTGCTCAAAGAGAGGGAAATTAGACCGGTGCTGAAGATATATATAGTAGCTCACCCTTTACAGCTGTTCCCGAAAAAACGAGACACAGTACACAAGGTCTACAGGAGCACACACACACACACACACACACACATACACTCTCACTCACACACATACACAAGCACAATGCAACACCCAGACCAACTCGTTCAGATGACTGCTTCCTCGCTGTGAGGGAACCTGAAGAAGCGGTGATGCAGAACGCGTCATTCGCTGTTTTGCTCTCGTGGTTGTTCTTTCATAAACTATGAGGATGAGCGAAGCTAATGTAAACATACACTGCTGCACAGTTACACAGTCAATTCAATTAGATTTATAGAGCATCATACCACAATAACAGTCATCTCAAGGTGTAGGGAAAGACAGGAATCCATCAATCCTCTTTGAGCGAGTCCTTGGCAATAGTGGGGAGAAAAAAAAAAAGACTCCCTTGAACAGGGAGAAACCTCCAGCAGAACAAGGCTCAGCGAGGGGCAGCCATCTGCCACGACCGGCTGAGGGATGAGGGGAAAGAGATGAGAGAAAATGAAAAGCAAAGAGAGAGACCACAAACAGGACAAAGCATAAACTGTGGTAGAGAGAAGGCTCAAAGTTAACGGCATACGATAGCAGCATGCAAATGCATGGGAGGTGAAAGTGAGGAGAGTAGAGGAGAAATGCTCTGTGCATCACAGGAGGCCCTCCCAGCCGCCCGAGCCTGTAGCAGCATAAATAAAGGGATGGTTCAGGGTCACCTGCTCCAGTCCTAACTATAAAATAAATGTTTACAGCCTAATTTTAAAAGTAAAGAGCGTGTCTATCACCTGGATCAAAAGTTGGAGCTGGTTGGACAGGAGAAAAGCCTAACAGCTCCCATTCTACTTTTCAAAACTTTAGAAACAGCACGTAAGCATGCACGCCACGAGAACTTGGAGAATATGGTGCTGTGAGGTCTTTAAAATATGATGAAGCTTGTTTATTAAGAGCTTTGTGTGAACTCTGTGCTTTCATAACTATTATAGGGCTTCCTTAGACAGACCCAGGTGGATGAGGCTTTGGGAATCTCAGCCTTTTTGACAGTCCTAATATCCAAAATCCGAACATTGTCTTCTTTGCATGCAGTACGAATGTTGCAAAATTGCTGGCAAATGTTTGGTCTTGATCAAAATTTAAGCCACAGTAGTATAACTGTGCTCCAGCAGCGGCAGGGTCAGAGTGGTGGCACGGCATCGTTAAGGGCTTCGTGCTCAACACGGCTTCTGCTGCTTCTGTCAGTGTCCTCCTCTGTCTTTCAGGAGACCCCATCACTCAGAGCTGTAAGACGACACCTGACAGGGAACAATATATCGGCACATGGCAGAAGGTTGCTCTCATATGATCGAGCCAGTGAATTTGGTGTTCACAATTTCCCGTCAGCGCGGAAACCCAATACCACCTGCTTGCTGTACGCTTGTGGCCCCTGAAACCCAATCACCCAAACACTACCTGCTTGCTCTTTTACAAACGCCGCTGCTGTCACCGGGCTGAGGGTGGAAAAGTTGTCAGCAACAATTGTTCTTGCTGCTATGGACAAACTGTCCTTTTATATCCAGAAAATGCCAGTCGGCCTTCTGCCAGACAAATACAGCGTGACTCAGGCCAGTGACCTCCCCAGGGGAACATTTACCAGCTTCTGTACTTAGATCCAGTGGCACTGACCTTGCACTTACTCCCCTGGCATACTCCTTTCACTCTCAATTTATTAAATTTGGCATTCAATGACACTAGATAGATGTGTTGTCAAGGATAAATATTGCGTTTTATTTATGCGTGGCAGAGATGACCTCACTGAGAAATATACATTTAGAACAAGAAATAGATACATAAAGGGAGAGACAGATGTATGGACTGTTCAGCCTACAGATCAATATAAAAAGTCCAGAAAATGCAAACAACCCAACAAACTGTGGTATAAGATCAATTTTCAGGAAACGTGAGAGAAAAACAGAAGTGGAGGACAAGCGCGAAACAGCAGCGCAACCCCACTCAACCAACGCACATCAAACCATCAGTGATTTACATTGGATTTATCCCACAGCCCAACAGCTGCTTTGAAGTCGAGACGCTTAAGCAGCTTGTTAGGTTTCACATCATTCTGCACACAAAGTGAGAGGAAAACACAGTTGTCAGGAGCAGCGTTGTTAATCTGCCCTCGGAGTAAATTCAATCCGAACGTGTTTCACAGCTCACAGCGCTAAGGAAAGGGGACGCTGTTGGGCTTTATATTTGCCTGGTTGTTTTTTTTTTTATATCTCCCATCTCTAACGTTTCAAAATGTGAAAATGAATGAAGGTCAAAGGTCAAAGTATTTAAAAAAGAAAGAAAAGGCCCAGTGCTGGTCTGGGGTCTGTGCTCCGGAGGTCTGGCCTCTCAAAGCATGAAAGAGTATCCTCTTTGTTCATTGTCACTGCTGTCTCCAGGCTCGACGAGAGTTTATTTCTGTTTGGAGACAAAAAAAATTATTTTCTCTACTCCTGTGATGGAAGAGGTTAAAACGGGTGACTGAGAGTTCCCACTGCAGGTCAGTAAGCCTGAGCTGGTGGCACAGCCAGGCCGACACCGAGCACCTCGTCACTCCGCCGTGTTTGTCAGCTCGGTTCATCCTGCTTCAGACTGTACAGGCACCGCCATAGTTTCCACTTAAAACTGATAGCGCCTGAAAAGCCAGAAGAAACGAGGCAGTGATGTCGCTGACATCTGAATCAGTCATGTGACCGGTCTCGCGCCGCTCGTCTGCAGGCAGATCGATTGAAGTGTATTCCCCAAACTCTGGGGACGCTGGGAGCAGAGAAGAAGTGGGTAGTAACTCCAGGGGAGAGAGGGAGAGAGGGGAGGACGGTTTCAGTGTTGAAAAGCACTCGGGTGAAGTGTGTGAAGAGAGATTTCTGTTTGTTGTCATGGTAACAGGCAGTGTGGTCTGTAGCGAAAACATATCCCTAGCATAGAGGCTTGATCAGGATCCAGCGGCTCCTCGCTTAACAGCTCCCCTCCTCCTCCATTTTGAACGTGGGAACGCTGATCGTGTTGCAAATGCTTAATGATCCGTGATGCTCGTATGAAATGCACAGATCAGCCGACCTGAAGGGAAACAGGGACGGTTTCGTATGTGAAACTCGGCTGTAGAACGATCAGGGTCGATGCAGGCTTCATAAACGGGAAGTGAGTCACTGAATTGTTGAGGGGAGCGTGAGGAAGGCGTTTCCTTTTGTGCTGTGTGGGATTTCAACGCAACCATGCATGAAGGTGAGAGGGAAAAAACGTCAACAACAGTAACGTTTACTGAAGTGTTGGTATTGAACTGTGCAAGAGTGCCGCGAAGAGTTAACATTGTTCTCACTGTCTGAGGGTTAAAAGGGCTTTTGAAGATAAGGAGTGTGATTGGGTGGCAGCATTTGCACAAATATGTCATCATTGCCACTGTAACCTAAAAATCTACAATTAAAAGTACATACTTTGATTAGAATTGGAGAAATCTTTCTTAGGCCATGCAACAACTGACATTCAGTTTTGAAATATTCTTTAGGACTTTGGCAGTTCTACAGAAGGGCGTGTTGATTCCTGTTGGATCAACGAGAATTTAGACTTGCCCTTTGATGGACTGCCAACCTGTCCAGGGTGCATCCCACCTTACTCCCTATGACAGCTGAGGCAGGCTCCAACCAGCACCCCTGTGACCATGAATTGAATAAACATTGAAGAAATTGGATGGATGGATGGATGGATGGATGGATGGATGGATGGATGGATGGATGGATGGATGGATGGATGGAT
>JAVDPK010001432.1:701636-730648 GCA_034780415.1 Cichlasoma orientale | reverse complement strand
TGGATGGATGGATGGATGGATGGATGGATGGATGGATGGATGGATGGATGGATGGATGGATGGATGGATGGATGCCATTATTATGAAGTATTATCAATTTGTGAGCGTGGCAAAGTAATTTCATTAAGGTTGAATGAAAGTTTGACAGTCTATATGGACAAAAATATTGGGTCACACCTCTTCAACTTTAAATTCAGGTGTTTTCAGTCCCATCGCCGCAGGTGTATAAAATCAAGCACGTAGCCGTAGAGTCTGCCTTTACAAACTTTTGTGAAAGAATGGGCTGTTCTAAAGAGCTCAGTGAATTTGAATGTGGTCCTGAATTCGAAAGCCGTCATTGCAACAAGTCAGTCCTAAAATTCCTTTTCTCCTAAAGTGGAGTTATTGTTTAGGAACTACAGCAACTCAGCCATGAAGGGGCAGATCACTTCAGAGCGAAGTGACCGAGTACTAACAGCAGGACAAAAACTGTGCATTGGGAGCTTCATGGCATGGGTTTCCACATGGCACTTTCATCCACATACTGCATGTACTTCATCCTATTTCGGACTTACAGTACTGTGCAAAAGTCTTGTCACCCATCGTTTCTTTGTTCTGTTTCCAAGGAGCCAGACTTTCTGACAAAGGTTTTCTTTGGACATTGGCTTTTTTTCCCACTCATTTCCTGTGCAGTCCTTGTATCTAACCATTTTCAGATGAATGTTTTTTGTTGTTTGTTTTTGTTCATCAATCCACCTATGAATCATAAAAATGTGCTTAACTCAAGGGATGAACCAGTCTTGTGGCTACACATAACAGACAACTCAGCAAAGAATCAAGTTTAAATTGTATCTTTCGTTGTTACTAGCAGCCTAACATATCATTTATTCCCATTTCTTTAGTTGAATCCACAAAAAATGCCAAAGATGACAGTTTGACAGACATGAAATAAAATTTTTACACCAACAAGGTGGTTCCCAAATAACTATTAGCCAAAAGCTTGGCAAATCAGGCCACGGTTTGCAGTGTGTTCTTAAAGAAATGTGAGAAAACTGGACAAGTGGAGGACAAAAGAATTGGCCAATCTAAAAATAATAGCTTCAGCAGATGAACCGTATCTGAAAAAAATGGCCCTTCATTTGATCCATTCGTGGTTTTCTAAAGCCTCTTGAGAAATGGTCTCAGTGGAAGGGTAGCTGTCAAGAAACCAGTGCAGTAAAAGCATACCTGGAAAAAAAAATATGTCATGGATTGGCCTCCCCAGAGCCCGGACCTTAACATTTTTGAAGCAGTGTGGGATCATCCTGGCAGAGAATGGAACAAAAGGCAGCCAACAGCCAAAGAAGAGCTTTGAATGTCCTTCAAGAAGCCTGGAGAACTATTCCTGAAGTTTACTTAAAGAAATGACAGCAAATCTGCCTCAGAGAGTTCAGGCTGTGCTGAAGAATAAAGATGGTCACATAAATATTGACTTTCAAGCTCGTTAGAATTGCACAAACTCTGTTTTTGCCTTACATACTGTATTTCAATGCATGTTTACACACTTTTCATTAATTTACGGCACTTATTTTCCATTTTCTTAACTAAATATAAACAAAGAAGCGGTGACTTGTCAAGTCTTTTACAGAATATTGTATATCATCTATAAATACTGACAGAATAAATAATCTTTCATTCTGTTACATAATTACATCCTGGACAAACGTTCACGTGCATGTTATACACAACTGTAAAAGGTCTTTTTTTAAAGTAATGGCAGTGATTTTACTATTTGCCCTTTCGTGGTGTTTCAGTAGTTAAGATATATTCTTTGCTGTGAGATTTCAAGATAAAATTATAGAAATAAGATGGACTGATAATTCTTTATCAAGACATATTACTGCATCTATTGTCTTTCTATCCTAAATATGTAAAAGAAGACCAAAGATAAGATAGGTAAAGTAAATGGTAGGACAGCGGCTCAGTAGCTAGCACGACATGAAAATTCAAATCACTTGGCTGACTGCAGCAGTTTGCTAGAAACGTATATGTTCTCCAAATGTAGGTGTGGATTTTCTTCACACTTTGATCAAGAGTGCAAATACATGCAGGTTAAGTGATTTGGAAAATGTGCATTACTCAATGGTGTGAGTGCGAGTGTGAATGATCTGGACTGTCTATACAGTCTGTTTAGCAGCTACGATAGCATAGCTGTTGTTTTCACCATGTGAGTCTGTGTGTGTGTGTGTATGAGAGAGAGAGAGAGAGAAATATTATGGCAAAGCTACGGCTCTAGTAGATCCTATGAGACACCTACTAGAGTGGGTACACACCACAGGTGTTGCAGACAGTGTAAGATGCAGTCACATGTGCAAATGAGATTACTATTAATTAGTTACTTTTAATTACTATGTTATTAAAAGAGTTCACAGGCAACAACATGCCGATGGTGTGACTGCCATCACAAGTTGGGGCTCCAGCTTACTCCTGTGAAAGACTTCCTGTCCACAGTGTATCAAACACAATAAGTAGATTTCAATGATGGATGACTGACGAACAGAAAAAAGTGACAAAAAATTAAGGTTTGAAGCCCGGCAGCACTGGGGGAAAAAAAGAAAAATAACCTGCCAACTGGCAGAAATAGGATTACATTTAGGTCAGGATGAGGATTAAAGTACAGGGGTTAATGCCTCCAGTCGAGGTCTTGAGCGGTGTGTATGAAGGAGGAACAGACAGCACGTGGAAAAGCACAAACGCTGCCTTGTTTAACTACAAAGATCCTGTGTGAGATCCGGAAATCACCACTTTAGTTTTAGACTTCACCGTGAATGAAACAGACAGAGACTCCTGCGCAATCATAACACTTTTTCCACTGAGGTACACCCTGGAAAAACACACTGTCAGTCCCCTTCTCCGTCTCACTCTCACACACGGAAGAGGAGCGACAGTGACAGAAGAAAGCGACACATGCAGAAGTAGCATGTGCCTGCCATTCACCCGAGACTGTAATCCTCCGCGCAACCTCAGCTGTAATCTGACTTAAGTCTGCTTTGATTGTCTTTGCGTTTGAGTGAAGAGAAACGCATCTCCCTTCTCCTTCACGAAAACACAGCTAAAATTAGCATGACCTTTTTTTTTTTTTTTTTTTTTTTTTAAATCTTGTTTTTCAGACACAGAAATAGAAATCAGATGGCTCGCAGGGGGAAACAAAAGCCTTTCTCCCATTCTGAGCATCACACAGTCTGCGCCTGGGAGCTCGGGCTTTGCATAAAATGAGCATTGATAAATTTAGCAGTGCTTACGTAACTCACGCTCAGTTCGAATCTTACTGATGAGGCAGAAAAAAGCCGTTCATTTTCGTCTCGGCTCCGCTTTCTTAATGAATTTTTGCGGTAAAGCCGCAAACACGCGGCACCATGTGACGGCGGCGCTTGACAAGGAGCGTGCATGGGGTGCCACCGTGCCACGCTGTGAAGGTAATATTTGAAATGTTTATTACTCCTCCTCCACCCCCCACCCACAACCTGCAGTCTCCACATGAATATCCACATCCATAAACCCCAGACAAGCTGTCAGTCTATTTTGGTGTTACCTGCACTTGATTTTCGCAGAGTAAAAGCTTCTGGCAGAGATTTCCCTCCACCACCTCCCAAAAAAAAAAAAAAAAAAAAAAAAAAAAAAAAAAAAAAAAAAAAGTAAAGAAGTAGAACCTCACTTTTTAATATTTAAAGAATTGTCACCAAAGAATAGTTGTTTTACAAATAGCTCTGACAGTAAAAAGAATAAACCCTGTCAGTTCTGGAGGATGTGTTCTTTTCTCTTCACTGCGTCTGGAGGCAAGAAACGCTCGGATGCACTCGAGCGTGATGGTAAGAGATACTCATCAAAGAGCGCGTTAGCTGAGGAGAAGCCACTCTCCTTCACATTGGATGGGCCATCCTGTCTCACTTTGACTAGCATTTGAAACATGTGCGGTCATGCACCTATATGCTGATATTTATTCAAAAAAAAGTGTATATATATATATATATATATATATATAGCCGATTCATTTCAGTTTAACGCTGCCCTGATTTGGCTTCTGTGTTCGGTGGAGGGGGGAAATAAAAACAGCACTGTGGCCAAATGAATGTCAATTCATCTCATCACCAGGCACCAATTACCTCTCTCTTAGACTGTTGCCTAGCTGCTTCCCTGCTCCACAGAAATATCCAGAGGCTCGCAGGGAGAACATACTGAAGGGCTGCACACAATCTCTTCCAATTCTCTTCTGGCAAAATGACCATCCAGCCATGCCAAATGTGGATCAGGAGCAAGAGAGATGAGCATAACACAGGCAAAAGGAATTCTGGGTAATACAATGCTAGTGATAAGCCTTTAGATACTCCTCTGTCCATTTTGCTCAACGTGATGAGACACTGTTATGGTTGGAGGCCCAGTGAGCACTAGGTGGATAGAACAATGTCTCCGCCGCTGCTCCTCCTGATGAAGCAACACTAACGGAGGAGAGACGCAGCAAAGTGAAGTGAGAAGAGGCCGTTCTTCACGCTGCAAAGGGGACTTTAGCAGGGGAATGACTTAAAGTACGCTGCAGTTTCTATTTATTGATTAAATAAGAGCTTTGCTTTCTTTAATTCATCCTTAAGCCACAATTATCAACACAGCTGGTGTTGGCACGCCCACCTGCTACTGGAGGAACTTTCTGATTCATATTCTGTTTTGTCTTTGAATTTAGAGGGCCCACTGACACGCTGAGCCTCTGGGTAAGTACGGTACACGACACACACTCTTCATGCGACAGGAGTTGTTGCTTTTTTTTCTTTGTCCACCAGTACGACACGCCGCCATTTGTGACACCCTCAACCAAGGAACACAGTCACTTTTTTATCAAAATATTTTCTTTAAATTTGATTGGATGATAATGCTCTATGATCATATAGTATCTTAATGAAAACACTAAACCATATTCACAGATTTAAATGTCCCTTTTAACCTCGCTATCTTCCACCCAAACTGTAAGTGGAGGCTCATAATTCATAATTTATTTATTTGTTTTTAACTAATTGGTTTTATCTGTTTTGCTGTGTATATTGGGATTTTTTTTCCCCCCATTTCGTTTTTAGCTTTTTGGTTTTTTGGGGTTTTTTTTGCGTTTGTCTTGTGTTTTTTCGTCCCACTGATGTAAAACCAGTTTTTCTGAAGGGGTCAAATAAAGAAATTGGTGGGGGGAAAAATGGGATATCGTTTCTTCTTTGATTCAATTGAATTGTTCACACAAATGCACACCTGCTAACACGATGCCTCCTTCCTTCTCGCGCTCGAAACTCTGACGTCAGCTGCAGTGATTAGGAGGATAAATGGTGAAAGACAGCTGGCGCACCTGTGGCTAACCATACAGCAACCTGGGGCAGATGTTCTGTCGTTAACACAAATTGCATTATTAATACACTCACAGGCCCTGATGTGGCAGCCATTCCTACTTTCGTCTTCTCGATGAAATGTGAAGGACAAGGTATGTCAAAGAGAGCCAGATGGGAAGCAAAGTCCCTAAAGCCCACTTTACTAATTAACGTTTAATGATATGTGATGTAAAAATCTCCACACTGAGATATTTTTCACCACATGGTTATCTACACAACACTCGTGACCTCTGACTTCCACAGATGCTGTTTCTGAGTGACACAGAGTGACCTTTTGATTTGTTTGCTCCCATCATGTAGACGCTGGAGTGAATGAAAATGAAATCTACCATCAGTCTTACAGTATGAATGTATGGTTCATGTCCCATCTTCACTTGCTGAAATCCAGTCCAACTCTCTTCGTGTTGTCATGACATCTTACAAATGTAAATCATTTACAGGCCTTTACTTTAAACACTAAATACACGGCAACTACCAGGAGAACTCATACATATCAGCTGGAATTTATATGGCTTAAGTTTACAAATAGCGGATTTCCTTTGATGAGCAACAAGGGGAAAAAAATTTATTTTAGTAAGACTATGAAAAATAAAGACCCCAAAACAGAAAGTATAGTTGTGATCAATGTCACAAAAGTTTGAAAACTTGGGATCTCTGAAAAATAATTGCACACATCTGTGATTACTAAATCACAAAAGGCAGTAACATTGTTATAAAACGAGCTGTGAACCTTGTACTAAAGAACTGCGTCTGCGTGTCTGGAGAATATTGCCAAAAAAAAAGCAGGTTCACAAGGATGGAACTGGACACAAGAAGTTCAGTGAGCAGCTAAAAGTCAGTGAAAGCAGAAGTGCAGCAGTAGCTGCAATAGGCGGTAAAGAGCGTGCCATAGTACCTATTAATCAGAGTGGCTTCAGACTTGGCACAGGGGTTATCACGATGATCTGAGTTTCTGTGACAGTTCAGACACTGTGAAGGACATTGCATAACATCAAACCGTTAATTGCTCTTCGGGGCAAAAATGCAGGATTAAATTTTGCTGGAGATGAAAAGAAGGCTGATAAATACTGAGAGCAAATTCTGAGACTGAGATAGCTGATTTTGGACAATGACACTTTTTTTTTTGTCGCTTTGCCCTCTGTGTGGATTTAAATCAAACAATCCAGATGTGATTGAAATGCAGAATTTCAGTTTTAATTCAAGAGGTTTTACAAACGTTTTTGCACGAACTGTTTAACAATCACAGCCATTTGTATGCATAGAGCCCTATTTTGAGACAGACTGACAGGCGGTCAGGCGAGTCCTGTTCCCTTGTTATTCCATCTCTAATTAAGACAAAAGATTTGGAGTTGATTTCAGATGTGGAACTTGCATTTGGTAGCTGTTCACTGGAACTCTCAATAGAGATGAAAGTGAAGGAAGTCATCATTAGGCTAAAAAGTTACGATCACTCTCAAAGGGGTAGACCATCATTGCCAAAGTATAAAATCAAGAGATGCCTTCATGAATGGAAATATAGAGGGTTTACAACAAGGTACAAACCACTGATTACAGTCAAGAAGGAGAAGGCCAGGAAACATCTAAGATAGCCTTTCTAGTTGTGGGGAAAAAACAAAACAAACAAAAATAACTCTTTGTACAGATGAAACCAACATTAAGTTGCACCAAAGTGATGTTGAAGAAAAAAGTATGGAGAAGGAGAGAAAACAGCATCCCCCATTATCTGTCAAACATAGTGGAGGCGAGGTTTGGGCATGGGCATGTATGGCTGCCAGTGGAACCGGTCACTAGTGTTTATTGATGATGGGTTCTGCTGACTGCTGATAGAAGCAGCAGGATGATTTGAGAAACATGCAGGGCTGTGCTCTCTGCTCAGATTCTGCTCAGATTCAGCCAAATGCTGCAAAACTGATCAAACTGTGCTTCACAGAGCAAATGGATAATGACCCGGGGCACACTGCAAAAACAACCCAAGAGTTTCTCAAGGCAAAGAAATGAGATATTATTCAGCAGCCAAGTCAGTCACCTGATCTCAGCCCAACAGAGCAGCTTTTCAGTTACTGAAGACAAAACTGAAGGCAGAGACCCACAAACAAGCAGCGACTGAAGGTTGCTGCAGTAACGGCCTAACAGAGCATCTCAAGGGAGGAGACACAGCATCTGGTGGTGCCCGCATGGGTCCCAGACTTCAGGAAGTCACTGTCTGCAAATGACTTTTGTCTCAGTATTTAACAAAATCGTTACCTGCCATTTTTCCCAATTGTTTCTGAGACTCTGAAACTGGGGGAATAAAAATACAGTTATGCCCTGGCTAAATGTCACCTGATTTGAATCCAGGAGAACACCTACGTATGGGCATAATAAATATCTATGTTTGTATTGTGGAGCGGTTGAGGGGCAGATGAAGGCTAAGAGGGCAGTTCAGTATCTTCTGTATAGAAAATGGTAGCGTTGGAGGATGAGGGGAGGCACAAAACACCTAAAAACAGTATATAAGATGAGAAGCTACCCTTGAAAATATCCCACACGTCCATCAGCCTCACCGCCCTAACCTGACTTTACTGGTGTTGAACAGCATCACTCAGCTTTTTACTGAATGAATTTCTAAAGAACTGATGTGGCTTGATTTATAATCACAATATATTTATTTGGGGGTGAATAATTCATTATGTATTCACCCATTTACTAAGATCAAAATCCAAATACTGACTTCACAAGTTCTTTCTAGAAACGCTGTGTGAGTATATTTATATTTATATCCACAGTAATTATTTTTCTGAGCCTGGGTGTAATTTTTATTTTCTTTGCATATGCTTGCAGGTAATTTTCAATAACGTTCTGGTCCAAAGTTAGAGGTAGTGAAATTTTTATGTTTATAAATGATCTACTGTGTACTGAATTATTAATGCAGAAGGTGCTGCTCGGAGAAGATGAGAGGGTGACAGGGAAACGTACGAATGCTGAGTGGTGTCTCGGCAAGAGAAGAAAGAGAACATGATATCATCTTTGTCTCAATACTCGAACACATTAACACTGTTAAACAACAAATAATATAAAGCAGTATTCAGCCTAGCCTTGAACATCCAAACTAAACATCCAAATTACTGGTCAGTTTCAAATGAGTCCAGCCTTAAGCAATCTGTAACCAACTGTAGCATCAGGGCCAACTGACCTGTGACCCTCGATATGAGTGCTTTATTGTCCCAACAGCTTTTCAGATCTAGACAGTCACTGTGCCTAGGTCAGACAAAAGCAAAATTCAACAATAACTTGGCCAAATTTGGCCAAAAAATGCTCCTTCCTCATGACGCTTTCTTGCCCACACGGTCTCCAACTCTGCCGGCTCAGGAGCCGTGAAGGACCAGGCAGCAGCTCCTGGAAGCGTACCTGATAAAAGAGGATTTCTAGGATTCTTAGAAACACTAGCTCAGTATATTTTTGCCAACACGTCATTGTGGTCTTATTTATGAAACTTTTCAAGCGCGCTGGTGGTCATTTTTAGAAATAATTTCTCCGTTAATAAGATCTGAAGGCTTACAGACGCCTTTGATGTGTGTCATGAGGCCACTGATTGACAGCTGTGATTGACAGCTGGCACGTCTGCTGCTCTCTCTGGCTCCTGAACTCGCCCTGTCTGTCCGACTTTTGAAGCTTCTGTTCCCCTTCATTTAGACAATATGTGGTGATACGCAGAGAAAGAAAGAGAGAGGGGGGGAGAGGCTGTGAGACAAAGAAAGAAGGAGACAGAAGCAATGAGACAGACGGACACAGAAAAAGCAGAGAAGGGTAGTTGCAGCATCCTGTACGCCTGCAGCGATCATGTCCCTCCCCGTCTAGACTTACCCCAAACACCAATGCATAGGTCCCCGCTGGCTGGAAGCTTTAAATGATGCACATAAACAAACGCAGGCTTTCACTGGTTGTTTGGCAATGTTCTTATAATTTCTTATTTCTCTCTAAATCTATATATATTAGACCTGTTTCCCACTTTAAAAGTCCTTTAAAATAGTTGAATACGCATCAAATATTCAGCGTGTAGTTTTACATGCGTATTTTTTTTTTTTAAATGTGCTTTTATATTCTGTTTCCTTTTCCCTGATGAAGCCCATTTTGTTGCTGCTGCAGTGACAAAATTTCCCTGCAGGGATCAATAAAATTTCATTCCATCTTGTCTTTTATGAATCTGAGCACAAGGGCAAAACCACCGGCAACATTAGGAGACACGGCGACGGTAAAGTGGAGAACAGGGAGGTGGCCGCGAGAATGTCCTGGACTCACCTACAAATAATTTACATTTCCAAATATTTGTTTGCCTGCAAAAACTGCGATGCTCGGCGATTTTGCGATTCTTCGGGGTATCGGACAGACGCATCAGCAAAGAGTTCACCTGTCTACAAAAACCATGACATGGCGACAATGAAAAGTGTTTCATCCTTAGCTAAATATTAAAAAAAGAAAAAGTAGACCAGAAGCAGTATTAAACACTTTAAATAACCTCCTTATTTGTCATTATTCTTGATGTGTTATGAAAAGCCTTTTAATTAACAGTTTCATTGTCTCGCACACGCGCTCATCTAGCCTCGTAGTGAGCAAACCCACAGTGTGTCCCTGCTATCTAAACCACTTACTGTGTTTTCCCATCCAATTTTAACCAACCATAAATAATGTGCCCTTAAGCGTCTGACATGCTACCTTCCAACAGACAATGCCCAAAACAGGGTTTATTACAGCAATTGTTCTAAACTTAGTGAGTTCATTTTGCCTCTAACATTAAATAGCATCCAAAATGTCCTCATTTCTATCACCCAGCCTTGTGATTTTTCAGCTGACAGTTTATGTTATCAAGGATAAGTAGAATTTAGCAAAGGCCAGTCAGATTAAACACTAATCAAGGATTGCCAACCAAAATAAGTTGGCACACTACAAAAGTCTTTAGAAGCGAGCTTCCAGCTGCCTTCTGTTCACTGCTATTGATCATCTGAGGAGACAGACTGGCAGGATGTAGCAGTGGTGTGCCGGTCCAGATCCCAAGACTGGCTCTGCAGAGGAATTAATGCCTCTGCTGCTCTACGCGGTGACCATCTAATGAGTTCTGGACCCATGCACTGCATAATGCTTCAGCTTTTCGCTTTGTTGTATTCTCACATGGAGGGGTGACTGCTCGCTATTAAGTTCCCGGCGTTTCATCAGGGAATTGCATTAAAATCACTGTGAATATTACACATGGTGTATTTAAATTGAAGCGTATGATTTAATGCATTAAAACGCTTCATTCAAAAAAAGTGAAAAAATGTGATTACTTCAAGACAATGAGTGACGTAGTAAATGAATCTGTAAATAATAAAAAGCATTAGTATATTTGGCATTGTCAACACTGTTTGCATTCTGCCCAAAGTACACTAAAAACTTGGAGGTAAAGCGGGTAAATGTGTCTGCATTCAAATACTCTACTTTATTTGGCTCTCGCTGGATTGTATTGATCAGTGTGGAAGAGCTTAAATGCACCCATTGGCTCAAACAGTATGTTTTTTGCTCTGCCCGTATCGATAAGCCGTCCCGGCCACTCGCTAAATGACCACAGAAGTCGTTCAGAAATGTTGGCCTTTGAGCCGTTTCACGCTGACAGTAAAAGAGCAGCATGCTCAATTAAATCAATGCAGTCTACGAAGAGAAGAGCTTCTGCAACGTCATTAGATGCCATTATCAAAATTTAAAGCAGGAGTCCAGACGACTGTGTCCTGCAGGTTTCCTTCAGAAGTGGGTACCGTTTAATGCAATGAGTGGACCAGAGCAGCGGGTGTGATGGTCAGCTGTAAAGCAGCAAAGAGGCAAACAGAGGAAGAAAAGCACAATTTTAGAGGAATGCAACAACAGGTGAGGTAACGTGCAACAAAACTCCCTGCATCGCTTTGCAGGGGAGCAGAATGTAAACATGGTAAAAAATGTATGCGTGACTTTCAGTCTCACAGGGCTGCACAAGTGAGTCTCTGAAAACTGCTACATCAAGCTTATTTAGAGGAATTACAGAGATTTGCAATATTACACAGGAGGATATGAGATTCTGTGGAATTTACTTTTATTAAAACCCTTATAGCAGTTTCAGTGAACATGCAGGCTGTGATAATAGAAACACACAAATCTTAATCCTGGTTGTAAATACAGTACAACCTTTTGTGAAAAATACAAGCTGCAAGGTGCAGTGCACCTCACGTACCAGAGTGTGAGGCTGGGCTAAAGATGGAACAGGGCCGTTGTATTTTTAATGGCGCACCAGTTTTGCAAAAGGTGCTGGTTGATCTATCCTTGCGTTTCTTCCCTCCCTCAATTCTTCTTTCTAAAACCAAAGTTGATACATTACAGCTCGCCTGAATCTGAATTCATGCAAAACAGCATCACGTTTTCCATCACCACCTTCAGTGAGGGCGTTCAGGGGGGGCTCTGCTTCTTTGTTGCTATTATAAAGAGACAGTTGTCATCCCGTTGAAATGAGGGATAATCTGTGTGCTTGCATTGTGTATGTTGTGTTCTCTGCGTGCCTTTCACTTGCATGCAAGAGATGAATTAGTCGCGGTTAACAAAAGCCAAACTTGTCAATGGGGAAAATGTAACGTCACTAATAGGCTTTGAGCCTGCATCTGAGCGGGTTCACAGTTGCCTGGTTTTCCCACACAGAGCTGATGTCATTTCATCCGGCAAACCATTAAATATGCAAGCAAGGCAAAGATTACAGACACGCTGTGTAATTAATATGAATATCCTCATATTTAACCAAAGATTAGCTGCAATACGAGCCGACATGTGCAGAACTTTTAAAGCTGCGTGAAAATTAGCAATTTGTGTCTAAACACGAGAAGAAGCTGCTGTGTTGTTTTAAAAGTGGGAATGGCTCCGGAACGCTCTGGAGGAAGAAAAGAGATTAACTAACCAACAATGAATAATATTCGGTAAATCGGTATCCAGAGTGAACATTATTTTGACAAAAATCAAGCAGGCTGCCATCGTTTTATTATATAATTACGTTTGGTATTCCTGCGCGGCAGCAGACACGTGGAAAACGGTCAGATTTTCATTACTGTGTATCACCTGCTTTTTTTTTTTATTTTATTCTCAGCTGAAAATATATCAAGCGCCAAAAAAATAAACCTTGACAGGCGTCCAAACAACACATCACTTTATGCCTGTGAAAGAGACTCGTTAAATTTTACTACACTCCTTAGTTTTCACCCTGTCTGTCACACTGCCCTTTTTTCCAATCCCTGCTGACTGTGGCCCATATTTGAGAGGCGCTGCTATAAATTATGTTTGAGTTTTGTAAATACGTGCCACAAAAACTGCTCCGGAGTAACAGTGTAGCTGCCATTACTTCCTAATAGGCATTTTCACGTAAGACATTTCGACTAATCACAGTAGGAAAAGCACAGGTGCAGCTAATAACTAACAATGGCTCTGTTTTATTTAAGTGTGCCAGTATGCCACCCTTCTCTCTGTGACATGCCAGTGCAAACGGGCCTCATTTCTCCTCACTTAGTATACAGTACATGATGACTGCTTTTGGCAGGGCCTCGGCACCTTTGGAGCCTCTGCTTCAGTCCTCCAACATCAGACTCATGGAGGAGCAGATGACGATTATCACTCTGGCTGAAAGTGACCCACATCTGTCAGCTGCCAATGCATCATTTACTGAGCGAACTGCGCCAGCCAGTGATGAATGGACCTGCCTCCTCTGCTCGATACGATGCTGGCCGGCTCGCTGTCCAGAACAGGAGCACCTGACGCAAATTGTCAGGAGGACAGCAAAACAGCCGCGCAAATATCCAGCATCTTGTTAAGGTGGTATTCAAATTTTCAGCACGTTAAAATAAATAAATAACTTTGAAAGGTAACATTTAAAGTAAAAGTACAGCAAAGTAAGGCAACATTTCTGTATGAGCATGTATCAAGCTGTTATTCAGGGACTGGACTGGTTTACTTGGTTGCTTCCATTTCATTTATATATAGTTGTTATTGCCTGCCCCCAGGTATTAATTATTCTGTACTTTGAGGTTTTAGGACTTCCTCCTTTGCTTTTTTTTTCATGTTCAGATGCAAAAGCCTCCAAATTCAAATGTCAGTGAAAGGTGAGAGAAAGATAACAATGAAAAGCTCTCATTGCACAGTATAACGGTAATCACATGCTTCTTTGCCACGAACAGCCCTAAACCTCACACCGAGGTTCTTCCAAAACATGGACTTTTGGCAGGAAACTCTAAACAAGACTTCCCTTTGTCAGCAAAAGCCACTGACGCACATCAGATCATGTGACATCCACACAGGTCAAGTTCATCAGTTTGTTGTGTGTTGGTGTGCAACTTCATGGACTATTTTAATTAACTTGACGTGACAACTGTACACTTTATTTTGGGTTATTTATTATTACTATTACATTTTTGATACATCATATTCTTTCTCTATTCATTTTATTTTTATCTTTATTAATTTTGTATGGTCCAGTTACTTCGGGATGTATTCTGTTTATTCTGCTATTGTTCATTGATAACTGAAGTCACACTGAGTCGTTCTGTGTCACTGTGTGCGCTTGTGCTGTGCCGTTATGGCTGATCAGTTTGTTCTGTGTCTGACTTTGAATTCTGCTTTCAGCATTTGTGATGTTTCCAGTTGCATCTTTAGTGATTTTGCAGCCGTTTCCTTTGGCTCGTCCAAAGAGGTGGACTTTAGGGGGGGAAAAAACACACTGGCTAACTGTCACTGTGTTATGGTTTAATGAGACAGTCATTTAAAAAAAACAAAACTTTGTTGGTTGCTGTTGATTCGTTTGTACACTTGTGTATCATTGTTTCTATATTTTTGTCCTGATAATGTATCATACAGCTGATTACTCTGCCACATGCTGTAAAGGCTTACCAAAAGTGTAACATCTTAAAAATGAATGCAGTAAAAATATTTTGGTCCAAAACTGGGGTTTTTGTTTTTTTTTTTTGAAGGAAGAGACCTAGAGGGAATTTACTGTGAAAGCCCATCAAACTTGCTCATCCTCCTCATCTCTTAATACACAGAAGCTGAGCTGTCTGTTGGATGAAGTGGATTCCCCTTAGGTATTTTTTCTGCAGCGTGACTAAGTCCCTGTTATTTCTTCCTCCAACTACAACAATAACAGCATTCATTTGCTGTTTTGAACAAACAGAAAATCTAGAAGCCAAACTAGTGTATCATGACAGTGGGATGATCTGTGGACCACCTGCGGGTGCTTCCATGTGCAGCGTTTCTTTTGGCTCTGCGACCTCTGTGTGTGTGTGTGTGTGTGTGTGACGTGGAAAATGCTCTTAAAATAAAAGACGCAGCAGATCCTGCTGGTAGAAAGTCTCAAAGACGACTGGGTACGAGTTTCTCTGATGAGCAGACGTGTTCATCTGAAGCGCCGTTTAGCAAAGCGAGCTGGCAAAGGTTCTTTAAAGTCATGTGTTAGTGCACCACAACCGATGTGAAATTCAGCATCCGGTGCTGGGCGGTGGAATGGTGAATGGTGACACTGTATTTTCATTTTTACACCTGAGAAAGAGCCGGTTCGACTGTGCAACCTGACAAGCTGCTAAACGTTCTTTAATCATATCTGTAAACAAGTGAACGCACCGCTGCGCCCTTTCCTTACACCCACAAATCACTCACACTGCTATAAAACTGCTCTAAACAGATTGAGTTTGGGAATATGTTTTCCTCAGGTTGACCCGTCAGCGCAGTCTCGCTTTTTCTGTCTGCAGATTTTAAAATACACCCAAATCGTTTTTAACACTTACACGGCAAAGGTAAATAAAATGGAAGAAGCGGCTAGACAGCTAAAAGCTAGTGTGCACACGGTCCATTAACTGCTACCACTGTGAGACGATGATGATTTTAAAGCCTGGAGGATAGCAGGATGTTTAATCAAATCTAGATTTACAAAAAGCATAAATATGATAAATGCACTATTCCTAAAGAACTTCAGAGAGAGCGCAGGGTGAGAATCAACCGGTTCCACTCTTTCCCAGCAGTGCCTGCATTTGTTTCTGGTTCAGGATGAAGACATCCTGTCTCTGTCTGGTAGTTGAATTTGAGATGGTTGTGTGAAGTCATCCTCTGGAGCTCACTGGCGTCACATTCACGTACTCTACGGGTGACCAAAATCTCTCGTGGTGCAGCGAGTCCTCCCGGAGGCGCTCACGTAGGCCCGCATGCCCCAGAATCACCATGACGAGCTGTTAATCGCGTCTGGTCATTTATCTGTCAGAGTCTGCCCAAGTGTGGCACAGTGAGATGGACAATTCCCCGCAACGGAGTCACACAGCCACCTCCAGCTGTCTGGCTGAATGGTTGTCAGTGTGTCTCAGAGCCAACGTTCACATTTGAGGTCTTCTGACTCATGCGCTTGATGATGTCACTCCAGCAACTTCAGCAGGGGCAGATCAGCCAAACACCTGACTGACAGCGAGCAGCACTTCTCATTTCATTCACTGAGTCTATTTGGCATCCGAGCACTGCCTTATGAGCCAGGCGGTAGTGACTGGCAAAGACATCCAAAACCTAAACTGGAGGCCATCTTGCAATGGGATCACAACAGCACCAGCAGCAAGTGAGCTGTTGAAACCTAACACAGTGTATACACCGGATACAGATACTTCCCATGTAGACGCAGAGACTGTGCAACAGGGGCACAAAGTAGGAAAAGGCCCCACCTACTACTGGTGTCCTTTGCTCAGTGCGCAGGTCACACTCAGCTCAACTACACAACTGTGAGGTTTGTGACTACTTCTTGCATGATTGCAATGTTGTCACATTGACAAAATCTGTCCACAGACACACATACGTGTAAACACATGCCAAAGAACTCAAACGCGTCTTTGTGGTTGTCCCTGCGACACCAGGACAGGCGTGCATCTGCACGGTCAATGAATGTTTCTAAATCATTTGTTAATAAAGGACAAAAGCAGCTGAACGTACAGGCGATAAAAATAAGCATCACCTGATGCTACTGTGTTGTGGAAACAGCACCTGTTAAAGTTGCAATCACGCACTCCGTGACACATTTGATTTTCTGTGACCTGTCAGAGCGCTCCGGATGAATAACGCGTCGGTAAAGCGTGGCACAAAGTGATCTAATTTCCCCCTGAAACGATGTGAGTCACAGCGCATGAATAAATTGTTGATCCAAAATCATAATTGTAAGCATGTGTATAACCCAGCGCTTATGAGCTGAGGAGGCAGGTAGCCCCGGGTAAAGCCAACATGACGCAGACATTAACTCGTTACTTCCGGGCCCGGTGAAAGATTTTAGGCTCGCTCTATATTTTTACGTCCAGCTGCCTGTCCAGATTTTATTTGTGTTTTACCCGGTCTTGGACTACTTAAGCTCACCCTGAAGCACACTTCAGACAGTGACCCCCGAGCAATGTTGATACCTCCTCCCAGTGTCCTCAGACAAGATAATGTCTGAGCATCTGAGGCGTGCTCAACAAGTTCTGAGCACAAGCACATAGAAATCAAAAGCCTTCCCTGAACTAAATCAAGCTGATCTTGCATTCAAGGTCATGTTCTTGTGCGTTTTTTTTATTTTATAATTTTCAGAGCAGCTGCTTATTTTTTTTGATCCCGCATCGGAAGCCTCATTATAGTTCCCAATACTTGTGCCTATCAAGGATGATGCAGTACCCATCTAGGGTGGGTGCTGGATCTTCTTCAGTGTATGAGAACAGAGAACCCTAAAAAAAAAAAAGTGGAGGTTGCAGGGAGGCAAATGTGGTGAGTGGAGAAATCACAAAGTGCAAGCGGTCAGAATGGGACTTCTATCTAAAAATAGCAGCCACCTGAACACGACCCAGAGGATAACCTTCATTGGGAGATTGTGTATTTTAGCCCATGCACAAAAATTGTGCTTATTAGCTCAGAGCATTGCTGAGATATGACCTCACGTTCTGTTTTGACAGACTTTCTAACATTAAAAAAAAAAATCTATACGACTCCTTTAATGAGGCTTGGTCTGTATATCATTCGCAGGCCACAATAAAAACTGTGGCCTGTGGACAATTTTTTTTCATGAAATCCAATAAGGCAGAAATTGACTTTGGCTTGATCTAAAGAATCCAACAATACTTAATTTCTGAGTTGGACATGGGGGGGGGGGGGGGGGGGGCCGTGATGCTTGGTCATCAGTCATCAATGAGTCCAGTAAAAACAGAGCTTTTTAGAAAGCTGCAGGGAGCTCGCGTTAGTTGCCCTTATACACAGTGTTTTGTGTGACTCCTCACTGGCCCAGAGGAGAAGAGTGTAATGTTTGCATGGCCCACAGAAACACAATAGCCACATTATTAGGGACTATAACAAGAAGAAACAAACAATAACTATTCCTTAATCCGTCTCATCTCAGCATTGCATGCACAGATTGACACCTGATGACAGGAAGCCCGAAGACGTCTTTACGTTAACTCGAAAACAACTTTCACATGAAGAAAAGATTCAGAGAAATTCATCCTCCTGACCTGATCACACAGAAATGTTGAGCACACAAACTGTGATTCTGAACTGTGTCATCAATAGTTATTACATAAAACAAATAAATATCAGCATATTCTAAAGTAGAGCATCAGTAAGGCAGACCCATGTCTGTGCTGCAGTACTGATTATTATCCATCACACAGCAGTGAGGGATCTTGTGATTACCAGTGCCAGTTACTTGCTACAGTATGTGTTAGTGTGCATGCTTCCACTGAGCAGCAGCCTATGCACAGCTTATCTTGCTAGAACGGGATTAAATACAGAGTTTAAAAAATAGCCCTGAAGATACACCGAGGAACACTTAAATCCAACTGCAGCCAGTTATCCAATATACCTCCAATAAAACCTTCACTAAAACACAAATAACGCCAATCTCTGGTGAAATTAAAATTGGAAAACATTTTCTTTATAAAATAGTTCAAATAATAGCCCCCGCAGAGCTGCCTCCAATAGCCCGTTAACTTCGAAGTACCCTATCACACCACGTTGGATTGGCTGTGCAGGCATCAGTTCTGGCCAAATATCAATTGATTTTTGGAACGACAAGTGGCCAGCGCCCAGATTGTTATATCATCATTCATAGTTTCAGACCCATCCAGATTAATTTGATCACAGCAGGATAAAAAACAGTCAATCAGGCTGTAATGTAGCTGTAATATTGTGTATAACATAATGTTCCAGCCCCACAAAAATAGACGGGGAGGAGGGGATGGTGCAGTGGCAGGAGGCAGATGTCCAGCAGAGAGGAGCATAAATCGAATAGCAGTGATCTCTGACAGCCTCTCACAACACTCAGATGGTCTTAAAATCAACAAACACAACACAACAATGTGAAGAAATAAAATTAAAAAAAAAAAAACATTTCCTATCTTGTCCTCTGACATTATTTTTTCTTAAAAAGAAAAAATAAAGAAAGAAATGTGAGATCAGTCTTTTGCTATACAATGCTGTGCAAAAGTCTAGAGTCACCCCTTATTTCTTTATAGTTAGGAGCCAGACATTTCCTGTAATTTTTTAAGTGGTTTTGGGCAATAGTTCTCCAGGGAAGGATTCCTCCAGCACAGAAAAGATTCTGTTTGTTTGTTAAGCCACTTAACACGACCTATCAATCATTCAACCACAAAAAACGAACTTATAGCGCCCTATAAAGGATTAAAAAATTTGAGGGAACTGGACAAGTGAAGGACAAAAGAAGAAGTGGCAAGCCTAAAAACTATGTACAGCAGATGTCTTTAAGGATTAGTAAAAAAAAATCCAGCAAAGACCTGACACAGGACCTGAGAGATGGATCTGGCCCTTCAGCTGATCCATCTACTGTTCACTGAAGTGTCATCAGAAATGGTCTCAGTGGAAGGGTGGCTGCCAAGCCATTCTTAAGCAAGGGAAACAGGGAGAAAAGCCTGAGGTATGACACATTACACAAGAACTGGACTGAAAATCAGTCGCAACAGGTCTGATGGAGTGATGGATCCAAAGTTGAAATCTTTGGTTTAAATCATCTTCAGCGTGGAGGTCAGGAGAGAGGAACAACAGCGAGTGTCTGCAGCCATCTGTAAAACACGGCGGAGGCTCTGTCACGGTTTCAAGCTGCATTTCATGCATGATGCATTTATGAATGCAGAAAAGTACCGTCAGATTTTGCCTGGAAGCCTGGAGAACTATTCCTGAAGACTACTTAAGGAAATTACAAGAAAGCTGCTTCAGCGAGTTCAGACTGTGCTGAAGAATAAAGGTGGTCACACCAAATATTGACTTTCAAGCTTTTCAGAATTTTAAAAACTCGGTTTTTGCCTTATATACTGTATTTTCATGCATATTTGCATGTTTCTATAAATTGCTGCACCCATTTCCCATCTTCCTGGTCACATACAAAGAAATGAGGAGTAGCACAAGACTTTTGCACAGTACTGTACATTATGGAAGTTAGTTATTAAAATGAACTACATCAACAGAGTATAGCTACATAAACTATGTTTTCCCTTCAGCAACGCCACCCTCACCCACTTTGTTAGACATGGACGTGGAGAAGTTGCCACTTGTTGCCTGTCCAAACCTGCTGCTGCAACGAGGTCGGGTGCACTTTATGGGTGGGATTAGGCAGTTGCCCCAAATCACATTTGGCTCAATTTATTAGTGAAAAATAAAACAGATTTTATTATTGAAAAAGAAGAAAAAACCTGCATATTCATACAGTAGTGAGTTGTCAGTCACAAAGCAGACAAGCCCATAACTCCCTGCTTTATCATCTGTTTTACTCTAAATGGGAAAATAACTTATTTTTAGATCGGAATTATTATTCATATTCCTGTAAAATTATTTAACATGTATTTAGCACATAATGTTGATAATGTTGGTACTTACACTATATGGACAATAGTACTGGCCACCTATATGTTACACCTATCGACCGTGGAAACTTTCACCATGAAGCTCCCGGCGCACAGTTTTTGTGCTGATGTAAATGCCGGAGGAGGTTTGGAACCCCGCAGTTTGATAGATTTTCTACTTCAACTAGGTTTCAAGATTCAGTTGATTTTCCTTTTGTACGGAAATGCATGTAAAAGAGTGAAAGCCTCAAGGGGTGAAAAACATCTGACACACTTCACAGCCTTTAGATAGTACTCAAAAATGATAATTAATTTTAATTAAGTACTGTTAGCTGATTAAAATATATAAGCTTCCTATTTGTGCTCCTTTAACTCTGTCTTGATGTACAACCACACTCAGTCTGAAGTTGTTCAGGATTATTTAATTCATATATCATCGTGCCGCATTTCATTTCATGTCTGTCACCCCTCATCACACTGCACACCAATCTCAGGGAGTGGCAGGAATGCTAGTTTACAGTGTGCTAAAATCCTGCTTGTTTCAAACACGTTACAGGACTGCTTAAAGGTTTAAAACAATGGGACGAAACAAACTGTCATAAGAAAAGTTCTGAGTTAACAGACATTTACAACATGTTAAAAATATATATTTTTTTAAAAATCTGAAATGTATCCTTTAGGAGATTTTCTTGGATTTCATCCTGGACTGCAGCACACTACAAAGGTGTTGGCATCGCTTTCAAATATCATTTTTAACATTTTTTTAATTAATAGTTTAGTATGAGTGCAATGACAAATCATCAAAGTTTGTGTTTTCTCCCCTGATATGCTATTAGTGCAACCATTACCCTTCCTGTTCTTCCTCTTTCAGCTGCTCCCTTTAGGGGTCACCACAGTGGTTAATCTGCCCCTCCACCCAACCCCTGGCATCCTCTTCTGTCACACCAGCCCTTTGCATGCCCTTCTTTGCTACCAACCATGAATTTTCTCTGTGGTCTTCCAAACCATCTCAGGCTTGCCTCTTCAAACCACTCAACCTGAGCTGCCCCTCTGACATATTCATTTCTAATCTTGTCCATCCCGGTCACTCAGGTTGCTTATTTTACCATAGAATTTAAAAAAAATAAAAATAAAAAATCCTACTATGTAAAGTGTCATGTAGGGGTGATTCAGTGAAATTCAGCTGTTCTCAAAATTAAGCAGCTCTTTAGCCTTTCAAGTGTATTTGAAAGTGCAGTTCATGCAACCAGTCTGCATGTGTTTTGTGGACTCGCAGAAGGCATTGTTCCTCTGGGTATTTTGTCAAAAATGACAATAAACAATTATAAATAATATAAGAATCTGAACCAATGTGTGGCTCAACTGCCTTTCAACTACACTGCCTGAAGCCCAGCCCATCCAAGTAATTAACCCTGGTGCTCATAACTGCTCAATTACTTTGAATGTTAAGTTTGGTTAACTCATCACTGACATTAGAAACTCTGAAAAACAATAAAACTGGGAGGTCTCAAAATATGTTTTTATTTGCTAAATATGGAGCTAAATAGAAAAAAAATTGTTAATTAAAAAAACAATAATTACATTTGCCTTTGTGCAGCTTTTTCACATCTGTTTATGCAGTCTGATCAGTCTTCAAAAATCAACACTGTATCCTTTTTTTTTTGGTGGCTGACTGAACTCTGACACCTTGCAATAACGCCAAGTCCCGTCCAGCTCAGTGATTTATGTGCAGGATCTCCTCGCTGCCACTGAAAGTTAGCGAGGTCAGCTTCCAGTTACATCATTTTTTTGGCACTCATACTGATAAAACTGCTGTGAGAGTGAGTCGCTCCAGTCAACTAGGACTGTGGCTGGGTACATGACTCCTGCACCATGCAACAGAGAGATGTTTTGCAGTTTTGTTTAGTTTTTTTTGTTTGTTTTTTTTAAATTTTAAATTTAAATTCAACTCATTTTTAAGGCCTCCACCACAGGATTTCTCAGTGTGCTTCTGTCAGAACTTGCAGTACAGGATCCCACCTATGTAAATAAAATACTCAATGAATGCTGCTTTAGGCCCCGCTGCGTGCTGTCGACCTGTCCAGGGTGTACCCCGTCTTATGTCCTGTGGTAGCAGGGATAGGCTCCAGCTCCCCCTTGACCCTGAATTGCATAAGTGGAAGAAAATGGATGGATGGATGGATGGATGGATGGATGGATGGATGGATGGATGGATGGATGGATGGATGCTTCATGGAAAAGTTTGGCTGTCACAGCTAGTTTAAATCCAAATACTTGTTTGACTGTGCTGTATAGGGGGAACAAAGTGTGTGCAAAACAGTACAGCAAGTTGTCCTCAATGTCAAACTGTGTTGACATTAATGAGCCTGTCTGAACAAAAAGGAAACAGTCTCCATTGTGATTGAAGCTACAGCCACGTCACCTAAAACTGCAGCGGCCAAGAGTGAGACTAACATCCTCAGATGCATCTCAATTGAGTCACTGATGCAGCCCTAACCCATTTCCAAATGAGCGTCTGGCAAGACCCTCCTTGTCAAGGCAGATAGGATGACTGCGCAGAGTTGTGCGGACAAATGGTGAGGGCGTTGAGCTGCAAACAGAATGAAAATGACCAAGATAGACAGATGGAGATACTGAGAGCGACACAGAGATGGAAGAGCGCATTGCGCTGGTTTATGCAGCTCCCACACACTTAACGTCTCCACATTGTCTTTTTTTGTTGTTGTTGATGTTGTTGTTTTGTTTTTGCAAGGATGATTCTGAGGTGAATCATCCTGTGACCTACATCTGAGCAGCCAGGCTTAAAGAAAATTAAATAGATATCATTAGCTGGCAGCTCCCATCCACTTGTTCCACATTACAGTGGTTTAATAGCCTAACACTTTGTCAAGGAGGCTTATCTGTTGAGGTGAAGTGTGTGTGTGATTGTTTGTGTGAACCTGTGTGCAGGATGACACATTTCGTCTGTTATAACACAGAGTATTTTCAGATGATCACACTTGTTCTTTTCAACGTATAACTGCAACATTGGCTTTTGCTTTTTCTACACTTCAACCTGTGCAGAACCCTGACACAGACCGAGTCTTGTTGACCTCCTCCTAAACCCTCAAATCATTTGACCTTTCCGGCTTTAAATATTTCTCACATGAGAACTAAGAATGATGTGGATTTTTAGCTCATTTTCAGAGCAGAGCAAGAAGAGAAATAATCCATTTTTTAAAAATAAACTTAACCCGGCAGTTCTCAGCTCAGAATGTGTTACAGACACCCAGAACACATTTACATTAAACTGCTGAGAAAGGCACGCTAAGCTTCAGCCTCAGGAGCTCAGCAGCTCTTTCTGATTTCAGGAACAATGAATTATCATAATGAGATGCCCATGGATGTCAAAGTATATGTATGACAACTATGTGGCTGCAGCTTCCCCGCAGGCACCTTGTACATAGTGTACATACGCCGCACGTCTTTGTGTGTGTCCACTTTACTGTCAACGAAATGATTCGCTGCAATGCGCATACCTAGATTTTCTCTTTCTATTCTCACAGTCACAAAACCCAAGATCCAGGCGCCAAACTGCACTGATGAAGTACAAAACGTCCTGGTCCGCAACATGTCAAAATGAGAAACATCATCAGTCTTAAAGGAGCAGCATAAAGTATGATACTTTGAGTCAGCCAACACTTCTAAAAGTTGCAGTCAGGAGAGACTGAGTACTGCCTCGCATGTATCAGTCAGGACACTCCTCTTGTTTTCACTCTATAAGCACACTACCTGTGTAACAAGTATAGAGGCAGGTACTGTAGGAAAGCTAAGCAGAAATGTGGAAACAGGATTTTTACAACGCAAACAGGCATGACTGACAGATTAACTGTTTTCAAAAGTTAAAGAAAGACTTGCAGCGCAGGCCCTCTTCCAATTCCACCTTCTGAAAGAAATCTTTCAGACTCTCTTAACTGTGTGTCTGAAACATGAGTATCTGCCTTATTACAGCTGCTGTCATTTGGAAGGAGCCCACATTTCAAGCCAGAGAACAATTTTCTAGACCAGGAAAGAAATGAAATTGAATGTGGGGAAACTGTGATCGTGTTTCTTCGTAGCTTTCAAACACAAGTGTACCACTAGATCCAAATATAAACACTCGCTCTTTCTCTCTGTCTCTCTCTCTTACACACACACACTCTCTCTCTCTCTCTCCTCGCGCTGCATGCAGTCAGAGCTGGCAGCCTCAACCACCCCCTAGCTGGTGAAGCGACAGGGGCAAGCAAACAAACAACACATGTGCACATGCGAGCGCGATTGGCTTCACACACGGTCACATGCAGCTTCCTATTAGATAACAAGTGAGCTTTACAATCACAGGAGCTGCTGTTTTAACTTTGAGGGATTTAAACGGCAAGTTAATTGGATGTGAACAGTCTGACACATCAGGGGACTCGGAGCTGACCTACAAAATGGCAAGGACTTCACTAGAGTGGAATAATTACCCAGTTTTCTGTGACACCAAAACACAGGAGTCAGTTCACCCACATTTTAAGTTATTTTTTTGGTCCCTGTAAATACTCCCCCATCACATCATAGTGTAAGTCCCTGTGCCAAAAAAAGTAATTTAATACCTTCCCAAAATAACTAAAGCTGTCAACAGAATGAGAAGAAACAACTGGTATCCCTTTATGTCCAAAACAGCTCTGTTTTATACTGAAGAGATGTCAACTGAAGCTGAATTAGGGCCAGGCCGCACTTTTGTTTAATACCAAAGTTTACCACAAGAGGGTGTCACAAGTCAATGTAGAGTCCAGCAAATAATCCAACATGAGGCGACAAGGAAATACTGATGGCGAGGAAGAGGAATCACTTATACTAATGTGGAAGGACAGATATTGAAGTGAATGGGACAGAAAACAATGGACTTTTGGTCCAAGGACTTTCTTACTAAACATATGGGCAACTACATAAAAATGTCCACCAAAATGCTCAACCATGGCGGTGAAATTTTGGTAAAATTTTATATTTGGTAATCACAAAAAGTAAGCTGGAACTGGGGAAATACGTATGGCAGCACAAATGTGCTGACACAATGCCGTTAAACAACCACAATAAAAAAATAAAGAAAAAACACAACAAAACACAACGACAAAAAGTATAGGAAAACAAAATTTCAATGAAAAATAAAACACTTTTTTAAAAATATTAAATATCCTAAATATAAAAAATGTAATTTTGGCTTGTTTTTGGCTTTTCATATAACAAACATTTTACCAAACTAATTATTCATATTTAAGCAATAATGACATTAAAATGAAGTGCATTATTTGCCTGTCAAATTATCATAAAGCATTCAGTAGAATACAGTGAAACCACAGTACAATCTGTAGGTTTTAAGTATTTAGGGATTCAAAAAAAGAGATTTTATAAAAACTGAGAGTGAGAATAACTCATAATGACCTTTGGAAATGATACTCTTTGAAGCTATCTGCCACCTCCATAATCCTCAAAAGAGCAAAGTCAGGATGCAATTGTGAATAAAAGGAACTGAGCTCGCACCCCCACACACATGCACACACGCACACTCAGTGCAAACACATATACACATGTCCTTTTCCACTCCCTCAGTTACATAACCTTAATGCAAGAGACAGCTTGACTAAGACATCCAGGGTCCATCCCGTGATCGCCGTTTGCTTCAGCATGCAGGGGAATTCAGCCGCTCATTCATCCAGCCATTCATTCATTCATTACCATGTTGAGCTGATAACCTGCATGTCCAGAAAGATGAATCATGTGGCGAGGAAGCACTGGCTTTGGGTGGTGTGTGTGTGTGTGTGTGTGTGTGTGTGTGTGTGTGTGTGTGTGTGTGTGTGTGTGTGTGTGTGTGTGTGTGTTTTTGGACAGGAGATGTTGCTGCCTGTCTCAGTTCCTGCCTGCTGTTTTACATTAAGTAAATCTACAAACCTCCTCATACTAACACACTGTTTTCCTTCCAGCATATTCATATTTTCAATTCTGACTCTTTACTGTGACCTGCACTGCTGGGGTCACATGATCCGTGCAGATACAGCCAAGAGCCAGTTTTCAGTAGCCTCCCTGACATGTCTACTGCAGCAAAGGAGCTGCATGTCTTTATTTTTACCTCGGCTTAGTTTGCATGAACTAAAGATGCTTGGGTTTAGAAATCATCATAACACAAATAAAGCTCTAAACAAGTCACCTTTCAGCTTGAAGCAGTTCTATATAGGGCTGTTTAAAACAACACCCACAGCCCCTGTGGTTAGTTAGATACATGGCTTGCAACCAAGAGCGGTCAGCCAACAATAACTTGTGGATTAACTAGACTAAACGAAGTCTGACTTTTGGGCCTATGTCGATATCGATTTTTAGAAACTTACAAAACTGATGCATCAGGGCTCAACAGTGCAAGCATTTCACTCACACTTACATCTAAATATAGATGCGTGCAAACTGTAAGATGTACACAAACTGTGAGCCTAACTTGCCATGTATCTTTTAATCTGGCAGACACCTTTAAATTTTGCTACAGGCTGCAGCTGCCCACTCTTGCATGCATGCAGGGGCATGTCACGGGGGGTGGGGGTCCATAAATCTATGAACTAAAATTAGCTCCAGCTCTCCAGCTGCAATAATATATTGAATATAACTGATAAGATGGCTGTTCTAGGGCACTTCCACCTTACATATTTTAAGAATATTCTACTGCTAGTATTTTTGTAGTTTTACTTTAGTATTATTTTAAATATAGGGCTAGAACGGTACTTGTCTGACCGCAGAGTGCCAAGTGTAAAGTTGGGTGGAGGGGGGATCATGGTGTGGGGTTGTTCTTCAGAAGTTGGGCTCGGCCCCTTAGTTCCAGTGAAAGGAACTCTTAATGCTTCAGCACACCAGGACATTTTGGACAATTTCAGACTCCCAACTTTGTGGGAACAGTTTGGGGACGGCCCCTTCTTGTTCCAACATGACTGCGCACCAGTGCACAAAGCAGCTCCATAAAGACATGGATGAGCCAGTTTGGTGTGGAAGAACTTGACTGGCCTGCACAGAGTCCATCCAACATCAGTGTCTGACCTCACAAATGCGCTTCTGGGAGAATGGTCAAAAATTCCCATAAACACACTAAACCTTGTGGGAAGCCTGCAAAGGGTGGGCCGGCATCATATTAAACTTTATGGATTAAGAATGGGATGTCACTCAAGTTCATACGCATGTGAAGGCAGACACACAAATACTTTTGGCAATATAGTGTACTGTATCTGTAGGTCAGCGTCTTAGCTGTTTGTGTTATTTCTGAGTCTCACCTTGAAGGTTATAACACTGCAGAAGAGTCTCTCAGGTTGACATGGGTAGACAGTTTTGGCAAACCTCCTTTTTTTTCTCTTTTTTTTGCATGATCCTTCTCTTCTACACACACACACACACACACATACACACCCTCCATAGCTAAGGGAGCAACAGGGGTTCAGGTTACTGCCTGGCAGATGCACAGTGGGATGCTCCCAGAGGCCTCTGCTGCAGAATTCAGGCGGGCCCCTCTGACAGCCAGGCAGAGTCGACTGTGACAAATAGTAGTGGACTTTTTACGCCCCAGCAACTTGCACCCCCCGCCCCTACGCTGCCAACCCCGACACACACACCCCCTTGGCGCCCCCACCTCTTCCACCTCCATCTCTTTTCCCATCAGCGACACATATACAATAAGATTGGAGGTGCAGCCCGTCAACAGCTGCTGGCTTTTCATGCAGGGAGGGGAAAGGAAAGACAAAGAAAACACTGCGAAAGAATTATGCATTATCTGAGTTACAACTTTAAAGCATTAATAATCTGAACCGAGATAAAAGCAGCTGCTGTGTCAACACCTTAACCAGATTATGTTAAAACCATTAAAACCATTCTCATCAATAAAGCAGGTGTGAGTGTAACTTGATTAGCAGACCTGGAGGACTCATCGATCTAGAAAAAAACTTTATCTGATTTATGCTGATGTTGTGATTTTGTGTTGAGCAGCTGAGGCAAAAATGAAGTTGAAAAGTGGCTCAAAAAAAGGAACTTGGATTAAAGTGCTTTCTATAATGCCGCTGTAAAAAATATAATGGCAATAATGAAAAATAATAAACACAATTTCTTTTCACTATTTTCACTTAGAGGTTAAATTTTGAGTCTGATGGCACCGATTGTGGGACATACATTTACTTGTGTGGCTAAGCCTTGACAACTTGGATGTATTTAACATCCATCACCGTCCAACATGCTCCATTACCCTGATGGCCACATCAAATGCATGGGTCACGTATAAAATTGCTGAACTGACACATAAATCCAAACCCAGGAATCTCCCACCAGCAGGCCGACACACAAATCTATAGCAAATAATTATTAATGTGCACATACTGACTTTATGGCTCCAAAGGCCACGGTGCACAAAATACGCTGAGGAACAGAGAATATACACCCACTGGTCA
This sequence comes from Cichlasoma orientale, assembly GCA_034780415.1. Lineage (NCBI taxonomy): Eukaryota > Metazoa > Chordata > Actinopteri > Cichliformes > Cichlidae > Cichlasoma > Cichlasoma orientale. Next base: position 701,953 of record JAVDPK010001432.1, on the reverse strand, counting down.
CTTTATTAGGTACACCTGCTCAGCTGCTCGTTAGCAGAGCTATCTAATCATCCAATCATATGGCAGCAACTCAGTGCATTGCAGCATGTAGACGTGGTCAAGAAGACCTGCTAAAGTTCAAACCGAGCATCAGAAAGCTGATTGAAGTGCCAGACAGGTTGAGCTGAAGCTGCTGATGTACTTAGATTTTCCCACAACCATCTCTACAGTTTACAGAGAATGGTCTGACAAGGAGAAAATGGCAGTTGGTGCCAGAGGTCAGAGGAGAATGGCCAGACCGCGTTGAGCTGATAGGAAGACGACAGTAACTTAAATAA
>JAVDPK010001432.1:689290-701536 GCA_034780415.1 Cichlasoma orientale | reverse complement strand
GGCAGTTGGTGCCAGAGGTCAGAGGAGAATGGCCAGACCGCGTTGAGCTGATAGGAAGACGACAGTAACTTAAATAACCCGTCGTTACAGCCAACGTATGCAGAAGAGCATCTCTGAACACACAGCGTGTTAAAACTTTAAGGAGATGCTGTAATGATGTGGGGGGTGTTTTCTTGGCACCAACTAAACACCACAGCCTACCTGTGTATTGTTGCTGACCCCGTCCATCCCTCTGTGACTACAGTGTATCCATCTTCTGGTGGCTGCCTCCAACAATATGGCATGCCGTGTCACAAAGCTGAAAATGATCTCATATGAGTTCCCTGTACTCAAATGACCTCCACAGTCACCAGATCTCAATCCAGCAGAGCATCTGTGGGATGTGGTGGAACGGGAGATTTCCAACGTGGACGTGCAGCTGACAAATCTGCAGCAACTGTGTGATGCTATGATGTCAGCATGGGTCAAAATCAAAAAGGAATGATGCATTTATGTGTTTATAAATGAGATAATTCATCGCTTGTGCTTCACACCGAACCATCTGAGGGGGTTAAGAGAGGAGAAACCACTTAGCAGTCACATAGACTGTATCAAGGTCTTTGAAAATGTTAGCCTTCTTTAAACAAATCCCTGATAAGCTAGCAGTCAGCATGTAAAATAGGCTACCTCAAAAGTAAATGTGCTTGGTTACTGTCCATTAATGGGTTTTAGTGCTTGGTACTGGGCTCAACTTAGTAATGTGGCAAATGTTAGTTTGCTGCACTACACGTGTCTAATGGCTGCAATTACTACCACCTAATTTGTGACTACAATTTAGTCACTAATGGATTAGCACATAAAGTACATGGTGTAGCATGCATCCAACTACTACACTTAATCCAAAGGGGAGCATTTTTTTTACTTTTGATATACTGAATACACGCTGCTAATATCTCCACACTTTAATTTAATTACCACGAGAGCGGCATTTTTAAATTAAATGTATTTATATTCTTCTACTCACAAGAACCGCACAAGAAAATTGTGTCATGGTGACAGAAGCTTGAGAAGTAACCGTATTTAAATGAAAATAGTATATCACCACCTGTTTAAACTGAGATGTGAAAAAGCTTGACTGGTTTGCAGTCCCAAAGGTTTGCTAAGCTGAACACCTGTGATGACTGTGTCACTGAAGAAGCTGCTCACAGGGTTTTATATAGAAGCTGGCCATTGCAGTCAACACATCCGACCCCTATAAATTTAATCCTGTGAGCTCGGAGCGCCTTGTTCAGTGACAGGGTTTCATGTAGGGGTTGGGATTTGTTACACATGATGGCCACATCTTCTCCTTGGAGTCTAAATGGTGTCCCAGGGCAGAACTGGCCAAGAGGACCAGAGAGCATCTGACCACCAACTAGGAAGAAGCAATCAGACAAGCCCAGTCCTCTGCCAGGGCCAGCACGCTCTAAGAAAGTGATGCAGATCGACGGCAAAATTTAGTGAAATTTGGCACATGTCGTTAAATACTGAACCCACTATTGGGCTTCTGATCCCTTATGAAACAGGCACTGACATTTTTGAGACCGAAACAGATACAATTCAATATTCCTACCAAGGCACAAATATTAAAACACAGTCCAACTCTCTGTAACATAAAGTTTTATTCCCTCTGGAATCATCTGCAGCACCTCAGATTGATCTCGTGAGTCTCCGAAGTGGGCCTGACCCCCGTGTATGCACGGGACAACTGAATTAAAATTCCATGGATCTATGAATATTTAGGTATCAAATTATCACTCTTAGCGTATGTGTGCAAATTTATATAAGTATGCGATTACCTACTTAAAAATGTTTCAAGCAGGGAGAATGTCCCAGAACGTTGACTGTTGTGCCAATACTGTGCTGCATTCAGACACCCTGAGGGGGTCCTTTGTATCACTGCTGCTCAGTCAGGAAAGACCAATTAGAAAGAAAACAAAAGTGTCTACAGACTGGTACGCAGCTTTCAGCTTTACCTCAATAAAACTAGTCATGCAGATATATAGTAGCATCTTTCCAACGTACTCTATTCATTTCATATCGTTTACGGATTTGTGCTGTTGCCTGTTATCCGTTTGATGACAGCATGGACAAATTTACCTGCTAGGGAGCAACAATGTACAACGTGGGTCTCCCTCCACTTTTGCCATAAGCAGCAGTCGGCATGTTTCTCCTCCTGAAACTCCATCAATAACCCAACAGATTATTTTACAGGCCCTGGACATGAAGTCCTTCTCTAATTAGGATTTTTACCTGCATGAGCACATTTTCTGAGTGAAAGATTTAAAAAAACAAAAAAATAAAAACGTTAAAGTTATTTTAAATAATGTATCAACATCCCCATCTCGCAAGGTTGGCCTAATCCAAGCGTGTCGATAAGCTGTTTATTATCCACTTCACTTCTTTTAATGCACATTTAATGTCCCTGGGCGCTCTGATCGGGTGCAGCAAAGAGTCATTGACCTCAGCACTGCTGAGATGTGATCAGTTAAAGTGCAGCATTTAAGCCACACAGAGCGATGCATGCAGGAAATGTGTGCCGGCTCGTGCTCATTAGCCCTTTAATAAATGTAAACAGTTTACTGTAATTGTTAATACAGTACGGTAAGCTGTATGGTCGCTGCTGTTCTGTGAGTGATAGGCCATTTCCCCCCTTTTTTTTTTTTTTTTGCTCTAAATCACCTTTTCATAGCTTTCATGCAAAATTTAAAAGGAGGTAATAAAATCGAGTTAATTTTTACAGATTAAACTGCCAAAAAGAAGTGAAAAAGGAGTGAAAATGAAATTCACTACAACATTAAAGTTCCACTCGCATGTTCATTCATCAGCAATTACAGACTCACTCTGCATAATCGATACCTTAAAGTTTCAAACTTTAAAGGAACCCTATTGTGTGCATTTACAGGCCTCGATTTTAACTCTTCTAGAGTAGCTGCGCATGACTCACAGTTCAGAATAATCCTTATTTATCATGCAGAGTTCATCCTCTGCCTGAAAGAAGCCCTTTTGGCTCATCGCACTTCATTCCCTGAGGATATCTCCGTTCCATGAAGGATCTGAGAGTAGAAACACAACATGTGGACAATACTCACATCTACTCAATACTACTTGTGTCAACATTAATTGCAGGTTAAAGACCTACAATCAAAATCCTACATGAATAAAACAGATAAGTAATACCAGCAAAGGAAAATTTAACCGACATTTCTTTATATTTTGCTTCCAAGGAGCCACATGCTTTTTCACTCATTTTCAGTCCAGTCCTTGTACCTGACCATTTTTTCTGAGAAATATTTTGTCTGTTAAGCCACTTAACACTGACCTATCAATCATTCAAGCATAGATCAGGACATTATCGATGCAATGTGGGATCATCTTGACAGAGAGCAGAACAAAAGGCAGCCAACATCCAACGAAGAGCTCTGAATGTCCTTCAAGAAGCCTGGAGAACTATTCCTGAAGACTCCTTAAAGAAATGAGATAATAATTGCACAAACTGTTTTTTCCTTCCATGTGTGTTTGCACATACTTCGTTAATTTACTGCACCTATTTCCCATTTTCTTAGCAAAATATAGAGAAACGAGCGGTGACTCATCAAGTCTTTTGCAGAATATTGTACACCATCTATACATACTGACAGAATAAATAACCTTTCAGTCTGTTATATAATTACATCCTTGATAAACTTTCCTGGCTATGTTATACACTACTGTAATAGAAGAACTCATATCCTGCATTTCCATGTATGTTTGCACGTTTCAATGAATCTACAGTATGTAGAAAATACAAGCATTTTATTTGAGTAAATATATTTAAGAGTTTTGTTCCATCGCTGATGTATTTTAACTAAATGAAAATGCAAAAGTGCATGTGCATGTGCATGTGTGCTCCAAAATGTAACAAATCCTCCTTACGTCTTTAAGTTACTGTGTTCACAATGATGCCACATAGGGTGGTTTGGCAAATGTGTTTTTTTTTTTCCCCATTTGCATTTATATTCATATCTAAGGCTGCGGACTTGCAGACTCCTCCTCATTCTGCATGTACAGCTGCAACCCTGATGCCCATCCCTGAGGGAACACACCAAAGTTAATACCCCCGCCCCCTTCAACAGGCAGAAACACACACAGAGACAACACAACCGCCTAGAGGAAGATCAGAGGCCAGCTGGTCAAACCACCTTGGAGAGGGTTTAACACAACACTCAGACTTTCCTCTGCCTGAAATGGGATGTGACCCAGAAGAGGATGAGGATGGAGAGAGCCAGATGTTGGGGGTGCTATGCTTCAGGGAGCAAATCAGGGCTGAAGTGAGTGACAGGGAGTGATGTATGCAGTGCGTATGGTACAGTATCTGAATGCAGAGGGATAAGAGCCACACGTGAACTTCTTGTAAGCAGACAGGAGCTTTACCCATATGTTCATTCATGCACCTTTTCTCCCCCTAACAGATGCACTAGTGACATCTCCTCAAAGCTGAGAGGCAGCTCAGTGAGAGGTTTTATTTCCCACAGCTCTTCAGTATTAGTCTGAGGGGAGCTTGAAAGCTGCCGCGGCTCAGTCTCTCACTTCACTGAGCCAGTCACTCTTAAATTGGAGGAAATGTAAATGACTTACATAATCAGCACCCTCCTTACGCACACACAGAGACTCAAAAAAGTGAAGTCAGCACTTAATAGAAGTGTTGATAACAGTGTAAAAAAAAAAATAGCCAAATATAATCAGTCATGTTCAGAAAGTCAATTTACAGATTGTCCAAGTGAGCAGAATAAACCTAATTTGTCTGGTAGCGTCTTCTGCTTCACAGTGAGGTTTATCCCTGACCCAGAGACATGATCCTCATGTGGGTGAAGCTGTTACTCTCTATTAATCGCACTGTATTTATCCCTTTGTGCGTGCAGTGGATTTTATAAAACACGCACAGAGCGTGACCGCATACATTCGGCCTGTACACAGGTATACAAGAGCAGACAGTGAAACGGCTCTTCTCACCGAGAGTGGCTCTATTTCACGATCACGGTCTTTCTTTTTTTTTTTTTGTTTTGGATTCTTTCCCTTCACGCTGGATTTTCCAATTAATTTCAATTTCAGCTGGCAGCCCTTGACAGCCAAAACAAAAGACTTTTTTCCATTTTATTGAGACAGATTGTCCAAGAGTGTTGCTGCCATCTACAGACTCAAGATTACATTTGTTACCGCCCCCCACCCCCAACACACACACACACACTTCCCCACATGCACGCAAGGTAAACAGCTGAAGCCTTGAATGAGAATGAAATGACCGGAGATCTCTGCAGCAGAGATATTCAGGATGCAGAGCATGCAGATGGAAAAACATTGAAGCAGATCATGTTTAGGCCTCGTCCATTGACCTGTAGCAGCAGCACAGCATTAGTTGGCTCAAAGTCACGGTCACAGCTAAATTGGTTCAGACATGTACTGCTTCCCTGATATCACAGTCATGTTACAAACACACACACACCTATTTGGCTCGTGACCCCTTAAAAGAATCCAATGTCTATGTAGCCACTTGTCAAAGGTCACATGGCTACCCTTTAAGACCATATTTATTCTTTTTTTCAAATTATCCAGTAATTCATCAGAACACCAGAAAAAAAAGGGTCGCATTTTATATTACAAGAAATATTGCTATTTTGTTTATCATCACCTCTCTTTGGATCACGGTCCTGATGTATGAGATGGGAGCCTCTGCAGTTTAGATCTCTACAATTCACGTTCATTTCCCTGTGTGCAGCCTTAGACCGAAGCATGATACATGCCTAACCTTGCAACTGCTGCAAAAACAAGTTATGAACTTCAGCAGTCTGAGAGAAGCTTAAAGTTGAAAATATACAAACCATTGCCAGAATTAGACACAGGTTTCTGTACCCTTGGGTTCCCTTGCCCTTGGGTGACCCTGGGAATGAATGGCTGCATGTTCCTTCTGTCACCAGCTGCAGACAAACTGCAGTGCAGCTCGCTGCTGCCGCTTTGCCCCACAGACTCAGAAATCACATCACCTCCTAGGACAAAGGTGGAAGGTGAAGGGTGCACAAGCTTCTGCCGCTGGACTGAAAATAGCACTCTCTGCTGGACGGGCCAAACAGGACACGGTGCAGCAGGTGATGTGCATCAAATAGACAACTGCTTAGAGAGATCTTTTGAAAATGTCATGCACTGGCATTATTAGCATGGCATACTCCTTGTGTTAGTCTGTCGCAGTAAGCAGGCGCAACAGGCAGGGAGGCCCGCACGGGAGATTTATTATGATTTTTTATCAGCAGGACACAATTGCTGGGGGCACAATGGTTGTTCAGAGGGTTGTCATAATTTCTGTCATCTATTTAAAGTCAAACTCAGGCAGCAGGACCACGAGACAACTTGCATTCTACAGATGTCTGCTCTTGTGCCCTGTTAAAAATCGCCACGTGTTTAAATACTTTCACTCCAATGGAAACGTTAAATGCCAACCCCCCCCCCCCCCAATGAAGGTGTGTGTGTGTGTGTGTGTGTGTGTTGGGGAGGGGGGGCGAATCCATTCATTTTGCCAGGGATGACTCAGCTTTCATGAGGTGCGCCGGTGAGAGCACTTTAAAGGGGTGGTGTGACAATACACGCTGATTTCTGCCGTTTCATTTCACCACGTGTGCCTGCTACACACAGGGGGAAATGTTTTTACACTGCCAGCTTCACTAACTGAGAAATGGCTTAATTTGCATTGTTAGCAGTCCCAGTGGAAACCAATTAGTGGCTGTGAGCTGACCGGTTGCCATTTGATTTCCTTTCTGCTTGTTACACAGAAGCATATTTTGGAAATAATTAATATTATGTACAAACAGAAATGCAAGTAGGCATAGCTCACTGTCCAAGTGGCATTTGTCACTGTGTGCATGTTTGAAAGGCCTAATTTGCCCTTTTTTACCCCCTTCCTGCACACTCTGGGACACTGTAATAAAGCCTATAATGCCATTCTGTATTAGGAATGAGTGGGAGTGTTGGCTGCGGTTGGAGTGCAGGGAGGTGGGCATGTGGGGTGTCTGTGTGTGTGTGTGTGTGTGGGGGGGGGGGGTGATCCTCAATAGCCTCTAGGTGTTTTGCAAACACACACTCTCACCAGCTGTTTTCATCAGTGTGATGTTGTGGTGCTGAAAGCCTAGTGAGTGCTGCCTCCCTGTGTTTGCACACACTAACTGCTGCCATTCACGGGAATGAAAAATGTCCCGCTGTTAATCTTAACATTACTAGGGTTCAAACAACCCTGCCTCGTGCCCCAACAGCAGGATGGCTCTCATTACAAGCCCATCTAACTGTCCTGGTAAAGGTAATACACTGTAAGAGCAGCTGTCTGGAATATGGCTCACATCCCAAATCTGCATCGCCTCAGTACTGGGACATCAGAGAATTGACTTTTGGTTAATACACTAATGCACCTATAAGCTGGTGCCAAATTTGTAAGGGCCGCTGGTCACAGACACATGGGTTTGTCTTTATACAACAATTGGGGGGGGGGGGGGGTGACATGGCTTGACAGCTTTATTGTGAAGGACATTACTCAGCATTTGTGCAGTTCTACTATTTAATATACACCATTAACATTGCAAATGTTCTCCTGGGAGAGCAAACACAGCAGAAGCAGCATGTTTTTGATAACTGTTTATTTAAACTGAAATAGATCCTGGATTACCAGGAGGACAGAAATACAGCAGATTCGTTTAGTTTTGTCTTTGAGGCACAAAGGAAAGATCATTACTAACAGTGAGAGACTATAATATTTCGACAGTGTGTGTGTTAAATACAATAATGTGTTTATAGTACAGTAAAGAAAATAAAAAGTCTTCATTTACAAAAATAAAAGAGGCATCAGTATGGATAGGAGTAAGGCTGGAGGAGACAGAGTAGGTCCAGTGTTGCAGGTGATGACTTTGGTATCAGTGTATAAAAAATGAAAGCAATAAAAATCAAAAGAGGAAGTTTCTTTTGAACAATATCTGTGGCAAGAAATCGCTGTCACAAAATCACTTCATTGATATCAGCGTTTATCCCTTTAAGTAGTCAACCTGTATTTAAAAGCTGGTGTTAGGGTATCAAATGGCACAGTCATGCTGCTGAGCAAGGCACTAATCTGTGCACCTTCACTCTGGCAGATAATGTATTTGTAGGAGATTTTAAACATGATCAGACACATGTCAGTAATAAAACACATTAGGTAATAAAGGCAAAAAATAATAGCTCATAAGAAAGCACCTCAAGTTTTTATATATATATATATATATATATATATATATATATATCTCAAATGTTTGAAGGCCACTATATGCAAAAAGATCTAAAATGTAGGACTGTCTTGTTAATGTGGAAACTAAACAGTGCTGCAGCTGAAGCGGGCCCCAGAGGTGAGCTTGTTAAACTATGCTGCTGGAGAAAAGAAGCTGCTGTGACCAGGATTAACATTTTCCTGCAAAGTGCCAGTTTTACTCCACTGATTTTTACACCACTCTTGGGTGTAGCACCTGGTCTACACATATAAAAGTACATTGAGGGAATCAGAGTGTAAGAAAACTACAATGTTTGGGTCCCAGGGAAGCTGTCTCGCACTAATTTACACAATCAGTTAAAATTCTCATCAGTTTCTCTCTGAGGCTTTTTCTCACAGTGCTGTGATCTTGAAGATGGAGCTGAGAGTGCAATTTGAGTGTCTAATTACTTCAAGGAACCTTGTAGTGTTTTTTTCCACCCTTTATTTACCAAAATGAGATCCTCAGATGTACAAGTTGATCCCTTGCCAAATATTTCCTCCCCTATGTGCAAGACAAAGAAAAGAACCTATGGGCTGTTTGAGTATGGCACGTGGCAATGAAGTTACCTCCTTCGCCCACACATTTTTCTTCTTTTGCTTCTCTTAGTATGGCTCTGCCTTTAGATTTCGATATAGGCAGCATGTGAACACCATCCCGACGATCTGGGGATTAAATAGAGGAAAATAAAAACATAATTTAGCAAAGCTGTATTCTCCATAGATGTATGCACATTTATTGAATCTCTGTGTAAAAGCACAATGTTGAAGATGTTTTCTTTTGTTTGTTTGTTTTTTGGCTCACCTGTACACAAGCAACCCCAATACCCACAGCTCCAATGATCTTCAGGTGGTCCAAGATGAAATTCTCCAGTTTAGTGATGCAACCACCCTAAATGAAAAACAAAGAGTGTCTTCATGTTGCATCAGTTGATGTGGGAGTGTTGCTGGAGTCTCACTGCAAACAATGTTATGTATACAGTTTGGATATGATGGCTGGTTTTTTCTCTGCTACGCTCACGCCACACAGCTTCTATACTGACATCTAGAGACACGGCAGAAATACAGATCAAGCCGCCGGCACCCTTCACTCTCTCACCTCCACCTTGTAGATGTTGGATGGGTGGTCCCTTTCGCCGCACAAGTTGGTGATAGTCTTACAGCAGCTGTCAGGCACCTTCCTGCCTTTTGCACCAGAGCGAATATAGGTACTCTCAGCCCAGTCGGTCGAACTGTTGCTCCCACAGCACTTGAACTGATGGAGGAGAGGGAGGAAACCACTTTATTGACAGCAGGAAAGTATAAAAGGACACAGATATAACATGAAAGAAAGAAACGGTTTACACTGATAAAAAAGAATTCAGTTCACTTAAGCAAAACTCTGCATATTTGCTAGTTCAGACTAAGAGTATTATTAGATGATCAGTATCACCCAGTAAATAAAAAGCTTCAGCAAGCAGGCAGTTTGCTTAGCTTTACATTAAGACTGGAAACGACACTGATGTAAAACCTCAATGTGTCATTTTTGCTTTTCAGGTTTTTAGAGATTAAATAAAGGGCGGCTTGATATACTTTATAACCTTCCTGTCTTTAAACTAAACTATTCAGCTGCTGCTGATGACTTCATATATAACTGACATAAGAGTACCATGGTTCTCATCTAGTTCTCCAGGAAAGCACGTACAATCATGTGAAAAAAGTTTTCACCAGATTTTGCGTAGCACTCTGAAAAACTAAGTACACCCTGACTGCTTCCATATAAGAGAGTACGTAGCAGCCCGGTGTTGCTGATCAAATGCACTTGATTAACCGATCATCAGCCAGTGTGAGCGCCTCGATAAAAGCCAAGATAAAGACTGATTGTGTGATGACACGCAATCAGTCAGAATAGTTTTGCTATCAAAAAAGGTCTGATGGCAAAACTACAGAAACTCCACTCAAGAAAGTTTAATTGTAAGTGAAATACGGTTGTAATTAAAACGTGAATTGTTCTGCAGATCCAAATTTTTCCATATTCAATGGAGATGCAGTTCATGCTGATTCACAATCCAACATAAGCCAAACTTTTGTATTTTCACACAAAACCATTAGATTCACATTTTTATTCTCAAATCTTACAATAATGACTGTAGCATATGTATGTATATGTCTGTATGTACCCGATCTCCTTAAATGGGGCAATCTCAACAAAACTTTGCACGAACATCGTCACACATACAACAGTTATTAACATCTATATGGCTTTCAGAAACATTTATTAAAACTCCCAGTTCTTTTGGTTTTTGTATATGTTATGTTCATTTCATCACGTCACGTTTAATGTACTTTGCCCACACGTAACTTAAGTTACCAAAATTTGTACCACCACTAAATACCTAATGAAGAATCTGAAAAAGCACCACATGCCTGGTTTATTTTTTTAGTTTATGCCCGTTTATATTAATTGAGTGTCGGTGTTCACATTGCAGATTTTCATACTCAAAAAAGAGTGTTGAGTATATAAACTAACAAGTCTTAACTGCAGCTCAGATTTATACATTCCCTCATGCGCTGTCAACTGGTATGAGTCAAAGTGAAGGTAAATTACAGCAGAGAGTGCAAACCAGTCCATCATGCTTAGATGAAGTCAGAGGGACTGGAATCGGATTTACTTTGACTCGCCCCCATCTCCAAAATCTCTAATCTGATGAGATGATTGGACAGCACTTAAGGTAACCCATCAACAAACCACATGCGAGTCCATGTGACTTTTGCTTGGAAGACCAGGTTCATTTGCAACACGAAAGAGTCGAGTGTAGAAATTCAAGTGTGCAAAGAAATCTGACAAAGTTGTACAACTTAACATTTACGGCTGTTCTCATTCATCCATCCGTGCAAACACTTACCTCCTGCTGCAGCTTGTCAACTGCCCTGGTGATGTGCTCGTGGTTTGTTTTATTATAGTTCTCAGTCATGGTCTTCTTTAGGTTCTGCTTCAGCTCATCATTCAACTGTTCAGACACACAAATACAGGTGCATCCAGTATCAGCCCACAAAAATGGGAGGCCGGCATAGAGCATGACCAAAAGTGATGAATGAGTTGCAAATGTTAACTCTGTTACGGATTCTTCGGCACATTTATAGCACACAGCATTTGAGATACACGTCACAGATAGTACTTCTAACAACAGAGCGAGCGATGAGGATGAAGCCAGTGTAAAGGCAGAGGAAGTCTGTTTTTTTTGGTTCTCTAGACCAGTGGCAGAAAACGCAGGAGGAGCAGAAGGTCTGGGGGGCTCAGTTTCTATGGCAACAAGCCAGCTGGGAAACCACTGTAAATCAAAGCATGAAGGAGATATCAAGGGAATGAATGATGAAGTAAGGAAGGGAGGGTCGAGAAAGATGAGAGACGCGAGGTGAAAACAAAGAAGAGGAAAGGAGAAGAGGAGGCGTTTAGGTTTTCATTTTACCTGTTGACAGTTTGAGAAACACTGCAGCAGCGGATGAAAACACTAATTCACATTTTAAAAGGACTTGGTAGGTAGAAAGAGCCAGTATGGGAGTGAACTGCGCCATGACACTGCATTAACCACATGCAAGTATGAGCAAACATGAATTCCAGGCACAATGCAGGTGATGGCTGCATGACTGTGACACCAGGATGAACCACAGTCATTACCCGCAGTTACGCTCCATATAGACCATCTTTTCACAGGAGCAGTTTAGTACTGGTGTTACTGACAAATACATTTTCATCACTTAAAAGGAAGGGCGGTATCAAAAAAAAAAAATGTAATTAAAAAAATCATATGTGGATCTATCTGAGCAAACACAGACTGTAGATACGGGTCTATTCAAAACTTTTTACAATTCCGTCGACAACTAGCAGTTTGTTTTGGATTGCTGCTGAAGGTTGCTGGTAATCACTGTGAAATCCACTCGCTCCCGGGGGGGGG
>JAVDPK010001432.1:665335-677976 GCA_034780415.1 Cichlasoma orientale | reverse complement strand
GTGTGTGTGTGTGTGTGTGTGTGTGTGTGTGTGTGTGTGTGTGTGTGTGTGTGTGTGTGTGTGTGTGTGTAGACAGATACCGGCTCCACTTTAAACTACTTACATGGCGACCACTACAGAGTTGTGGATTAAATGAAGCATTGAAGCAAAGAATTTGCATCAAGGATTTTTAATAATAGAGTTATTCAAGTTACTTGATGAATCACTGCAGCCTTTAGTAATTTGTAAGTTGTTTGAGGCATCACACATGTTTAATAAGACACGTGAAAATGCTGTATTTCATTCAATAATATTCTGCAAAGACAGATATACTAATATGGTCCTGGGCTCTTGTGAGGCACTTGTGATGCTTTGGTCTCATTTTTGATTTTAGTGATATTGTTTCTCGTATTTCTATTTTCTTATCTTTCTGGTCTAACTCTGTGCCAGTGCCGGTGCCTTTGCCCTTCTTAATTTTTACTTCCTGTTTTGTTAAGTGCTTATCACAGTGCATTGCCTGAGCTGTGACTTCAATCATCCCTCTGAACCCCATCTCCCTGTCAGATCATCACGATGGTGAGAACAGCAGCAGCAGCAGCTAATAAGAACCCTGTGTGATTAAAATTGCAGTGCTGTCCTTTGTCCTAATGAAGGCCAGAAGGGACAATGTTTGAGAAGAACATGTTCTCTTAAAAAGAAATATATTTCCTGAGGTCGTTTCCTTATTGTCCACACTGTCTTTAGTGTATGGTTTCCTTGATTATTTGCATTTTGTACATTTTAACATATTTACATTATCTGATTCTTGAACTAATATCTTTGGCACTTCAAGACGCATTTTTTCCCCCTGTGTTAACTGAATGTCCCTTCTGTTCTGCACACCAAGGCAGTTTTCTAACAATATTTGCTGTAATGTCATAAAGTGACCAACTAGTTATTGTATATAATGCTATTTTTTGCTTTTTATGAGCTACTAGTGTAAAGTGAAATTGGCTAAGAATGTTAGTCTTTGATGGTAGGACGAATATACAAAATGAATTACAGGGTGTGTGTGTGTGTGTATCATATCACTTGTTTAAGTCGCACACTTCAACTGTCTACTGTTCTACTGTCTGTGATATTTTTACACTTGTACCGTGTGAAGCCTCTTTTGTCTCGCTACCTTGACATGATCCCTTACCACTCTCAGTAGCCTTCTCTGCTCCTTGAAGGTGGCACAGCAGCCCAGCACGCCTGTTACCATGACGATGGCTCCAGCCAGGACCAGTATGTAGGCGGAGGCAGAGTAGGTCTTGGAGGAGAGAAGGCTGATGTAGTCGCTCTTCTCGACCAAGGCCCAAACACCCACTGCCATCACAACGCCCCCTGCCAACTGGGAGAAGAGCACATGATAAGAGTTCAGTTTCTGCCAGCGGCCAGCCTGGGAAACAAGAACCAAGACTCTGGTACAGAACACTGCACAACACTGAAGAGCCAGAAGCTGAGAGTGATAAAAAAAAAAAAAGGGTTTAAATTATTAATCTCCCAAGTCGGCTTCAGAGTGACAAAGTAGGAGCCTAAAATTAATGTCTGTCAATGGCTGAATGTGAACTGAAAGATACGAGCCACTGCCGCCACACAGGACCCAAACCTGAATCAGTTTATGCTGCAACATAACTGAAGAACCGACTGAAGCTGCGGAGGCCAATAAGGCAGGGCTGTCAGTGCTACTGTGACATGATTATAAAGACTCAGCTCCAGTGATGGGTCATTTGTCTCTTGACAGAAAGAATTTTAAACTAAATCATGCACTTGCTTATTTATTTGAAATTGAGGAAATGCTGCTTCTTTGTTATTCATAGTTGTTTTTGGAGGTGACCAAACAAGCACACTAATGAAGTCCTCATCACAGGCTCTGAGAAACGTGAAAGACTTTTGTTAGCTGTTAAAATTAACCGTTTATGCATTGAAAGTCAAAATAATTGGACGATTTATTGAAATCAAACAATCATTAGTTGCAGCGCTTCTTTAACAATTTTCAATTTCAAACATTTCAAAAGCAGCCATATGGTTTCCTGTCTGATTAGATTAAAAAAAGAATCAAGTGATTAAATCCAGCACAGAATTGTCCCACATCTTCAACATTATCCAAGCTAGCAGTTAAAGAGAATATGAGGAGAATTAAATCAATACAATATTAGCAAGACGAGTCAGCAGATGGTGTAGCAGTGCAACAGAAATCTGTCTTCATGCCAAAGCAGTCAATCTCACTGCCTGCCTAATTTAGATTTAATTTAAAAGAGAAGATGATGGCCACAGAAACTAGACAGAGTCAGACAGAACCACACCCAGAGACAGTGTGGCAATAAAACACATAACAAAAGTGTAGATTACACTCTTTAAACTACTTATACTGTTTATTTTCATTAGCAATGACCCAGTTGACTGTATGACTGAGAGTGGGCCATTGTTTTTAGGGTTGGGCAAGCGGGCCCAAACCACACCATCAAAATTCCCCCACAGCATAACAAGCCCACTGGATCCTGTCACCATAGGGTTCAGGTTTTTTCTGTAGTTTATTACCCCTCTGCATTCAAAAGCTGTATAAAGGAAATGCAAACTTCAGTGACCCCCAGTGGCAGGAAGAGGTAATAAGTGAAACGTCTGAAAATAAAGGTGGTCCTGAATTAAACGGCATAGATGGTTTTCCTTTGTTGTCCTTTACATTTGATTTCAAAACCAGGTCAAATAACAATCATTTACTCACCATACCTAATAAAACTGGTTAAAGTGAATCCATTTCATGTGTAAGCTAGATCATTCTGACACAAATGTACGCAATTCTTTTTACAATTTTTCAGCATTTATTCCAGTTTCTTCTAGTTTTAGTTTAAGTTTCCAAATGTTAGACTTTTCTTTGAATATCTGCTCCAAAAGGTGCTTTGTTTAAATGGTAACTCACTGCACTGTTTACCTGCAAGGTCTGGAACATGTAATGGCCCACTTCAAAATAAAACACTTAAAAGAACCCAAACCGATCTTGCAGTGTTTTTACTTTATGAAAAACCTGTAAGGCCTGAGTTTAAAAAAAAAAACTTATTTAATGAGATTTACTTTTTTCTTTTTTTTTTTGGTTTTTAACTCAATTTGAGTTCAATCTGCGTGTTCAGTCCTCTTCAAGATTTGATCAAACCTAGTACTTCAATAAAACGCCGGACACTGTGACCATATGTTACTCCTGAGGTAAATGGACGGCTGCCATTTAGCAAAATACTTTATAGTACTGCAAAGTGTTCTTTTTGCTGTCTGAACTTTAGTCAAGATATTCTTGGCTGTAATGACTGTAGCTATATACTTTTTTTCGCCCCAAAGCTGATTTAATAACCACCAGAGACCATGTAAATAACTGGAAGGCAAATTTCAAACGATTTGATTTGGTCTGAAATATTCACACGGCTGTAACTCTGGCACTGGAGAGACTCTATTTGTCTGCCAATTTGAGAAAGATCTGATTCTTTGGCAGACGCATGATTATCACATATGGGCAGAGCTGTAAGTGCGACTTCACACTGAGAACGAGCGCGGTTCAGACAGACATCTTTTCTTGTGAACAGTAAGGGTGCAACACTGATGTTTGACTCTTATTTTACACACACACTCAGATGACGAGCTCAGTTATTTGTGGAGCTTTCCTCCTGGAACAACACATTCTTGACACTGGAAAGTTTGGGGGGGAAATAAGGCTTTGAATGCGTCGCGTGTGCTCTCTGTAAAAATATGCAGCTTGGCTTTGATTCCATAAACTGGAATAGCAGCAGGCATTTATCTTCTGCCTGAATAATAAAAGGCTTTGTTAATGTCTTCAGAGAGGGTTGTACCAGCCAATTTCTCCTATTTATAACATAGTATTTTTAAAAAAAATTTATTCTGGTCAGTATGAAGGTATACTGTGAAAGAAAACAGACTCTTAAAGCTTTAGATTGTTTGAACTTGTGTAGTGTTTTTGCCCCACATCAAAGCAATTAACTGGGTTAGTACAATGTTGTTATCATCAATACAAGTAGTGGTTAAGCAAACAGCCCAAACCTATCCAAATGCAGTATAAGACACAACTACCTTTTTTTTTTTTTTAAGAAATCTGTCTAATGCACATGTGCATTTGCTTAGGGAGCACTTTAGATCAACACTGGCACTTCAACAGTTAACTCCTCAGCAGCGGCTCGAGGCTGCTTGAATGGAAACTTACCCAAAAGAGAAAGTTGAAAGAAAACAGCAGGTATTTCAGGCAGACGGTTCCACATGTTTCCTTTTTCTCCTCAAAGCCCCCCATGCTACAAGAGACAGCAGATTTTCAGTGAGTTATGACAATATCATAAAGCACAAGCATTCTCAGTTCTGTCCATAAAGTCAGTGCACCATAACCTTTAGATCAAAAACTGTAATCTTGAGCTTTCACACACAGAACTGATAAATAAAAATGTGATTATACAACAAATAAAAACTTCCTATTAGCATTACAGTGCTGTTTTTGTTATCTTACCGCTTTTTTGTTTGTTTGTTTAATACAGGGCAATTTTATTGTCTAAACCATTGGCAACCTTTATGATCAAAAATGCCATTTTTGAGTCATTTTTGACCTCCCAAAAATCTATGTGGAATCACAAAACATATTTGAGCCTTACAATGAATCTTTTAACATTGGATTACTCTGCAGTGGGCTATTTATAATCACTTGGTACTTTACTTAAATCACATTACATTTCATTACAGTAATGCCATGTTTATATTACATTTCTGAAATTATTGGACTTTTTAAAAATGATTTTATTGTCAAAACAGAATTATGAAGAAGAAAGACCAGTCACAGATCAAGCATACCAGTAAGCAAGCAGCACTGGTGGTGAACAAATGAATGTGCTCACTGTTAATTAAAGGCTCTGTTTTCCTTGGCAATGTTTCATTTTTGTTTAATTTGGAATCCATAACTAGGGAGAGTCGCTAGCCATTTATGTGTGTACATCCATATTAGCTACTGCTGTTAAGGTTTAGCAAAAATTAGTGGATAATAGGTACAAAATTCCATGGTTTTGCTCAGATTGCAGTACAAAAAACACGGTTTGGTTAATTTTGGCTTGGTTCATTTGCATATTTTTCTGCATCTCAGATTTCATCACAAATCATCATTTGATTTGTCATGAAATCGGAAATTGAACAGAACTTCTTTATTCCTTCTAAATAGTAACAAAAAATAACTTTCAATGAACATAAAAGCCACATTTTATTAGACAACAAATGAAAGTGAGTGTAAAAGAACAACTGCTGATCAACTGATCAGTGTCTACTGCGTATCACCTGAGAGGTCTGTTATTGTTTCACTACTCAAACTCAATGCAACACAACATTCCTCAGAAAATAAAGCAGACAAAATAATCCTCTTCTAATGAGATTCATGAGGACAAAATTCATCAGTTAAGGCTGCAAAAATATCAATACTGACTACTTGTGCCGATCATAAATGACAGACAAAAATCTAAGAGAAGCTAAGATCAGAGGAATCTGACATCACTGATCACATTTTATTAAGGGGTGGCTGTGGAGCAGGTCATCTACTAATCGGAAGGTTGGTGGTTCGATCCCTGGTTACTCTAGTCTGCATGCCAGAGTATCCTTGGGCAAGATACTGAACCCCAAGTTGGTCTCTGATGCAACCGTCGGAGAATGAATGTGTGTGAATGTTAGACACTAAGCACTTAACTGTAGAAGGAAGTGCTTAGTGCTTGTAATCTTACTTGTAATGCAGATAACACCTAGCTATACTTCTTTATTAACCCAGATGAAACATATCTGTTAAAATGCAAATATATCTTAAATACATAAAGGTTTGGATGACCTGCAGTTAATGTATTTGGGCCAAAAACATCATAAAAACACAATCTAACAGTAGATATCGTTCCTTGGCTTCCAGTATTATTGGGAGGAACCTCAGTAGAACAGGGTATTCCTTATAACACACACAGAACGAGTTTCTAGGTTTGTCTTCTTTCCTGTGTAATATTAATAAAACTGTGAACAGAGTGACAAACACAGCTAATGTATTTATTACTTTTAGCCTGTATTTCCACACTTCTTTAATGCCAGGATGTCCCAACAGCACTCCAAAATGCCTCCAGTGGATGCAAAATGCTGCGGTAAGTACTGACGGGAAATAGCAAGTGAGATCAGATTTCTCCAATTTTAGCTTCTCTTCTTTAATGACCAAGCTCCATCATGTCTTAAAGACCGCTTATCCCAACAGAGCACTTTGCTCTCTGAGTGCAGGCTTACTTGCATTCTAGACATTCCAAAAGTCGAATGGGAGGCAATCTCCTGATAGCTAAAAGCTCTGATTGTTTAAAAAGGGGTTTTTCCTCCCCACTGCCACTAAGTGAAGTAAGGTCTTGACCTTACTAGGTTAAGTGCCCCGAGATGACTCATGTTGTCATTTGGTGCAGTATAAATAAAACAGAAAAGAAGTGAAATATTTTAACAGGCTTTTAACAAATGAGTTGTTACAAGGCTAATGTGGACTGCGGGGGAGTGAGCACTAGATCAGCAGTGTAGGCAGAATCAGTGAGCTGAGTTATTACATGTATATGCAGAGAGATCCATGACTAAGCAATGAGTAGGAGCTGAGAGGTAGCCAAGGGCTGCAAATTACAACCACCCTCTACTTTAGTGCCTGATGCCAACATCCAATACTTCTTTAATATTAAATGAATGTTTTAAACAGGATCTGTTTCATAAATCTTATTACTAACTGCACAAATTAAAAACAAGCTACATTCCTGCTTAATGACCACGTTTTTGTTTTTTTGTTTTATCCCATCTATATTTAAACACACTGTATTAACATATGACAGCAGTCTCACCACACATTAAAAAAAAAACACTTAAACTTATGGGATTTATAGATGCCATTGTCTAAAAAGCATATTGCTTTCATGTAATTTTTGTTCCCCACATCTCACATTCATTTTTTTTTTAATCACCTCAAACTTGCCAGTCAAGCCCAGGCTTGCACTCCTCTGACTACCTCCTCTTCTCTCCCTCCTGACTCTCCCATCTGCTTTCCCACCCCCGCATACTGCAGACAATTTAGACATGGGTTGTGCATGAATGAGTGAGTATGTCTGGTCTCCGCTGGTTGGCCATCTGTTATGGTGGTCTCACTTAGCATGCTCCTGTTAATTAAATTTAAACAAGACATAACTGACAACTCCTCCTTTTACTTGACTCTGCTGATTCAAGAGAGAACATTATCCGTTTAAACATCTAGAAGCTTTCTCGTTAAACTGTAAAAAAGCATTACTGGGGAAATAGTGCTTCTGTGTAGTAAGTTTACTTTTAGAGGGCACAATTCCACAGTTATGTGTCACGTCGGCTTTAGTTTGTTTCAGGATGAAGTGTCTTTACTCATCAGAAAATTAAACATGACTGTTGCCTGGTAAAATAAAGCAAACATGCACCATCTGTCTGACACACTCATCATAAATTGCATTTCCTGAGCTAAGAGGAGTCGTATCTGCTCCGTGAGATGACGGTGGTAAATCACATGGAATGGGTCCAGAAAGATTTTTATCATTTGCATATGAGAACAGATTTATTAAAGTGTTACATATGTTGCAGGTTAGTGAAGGCTGATGAAGTGTTTTGTTTTGTGCACAACCCATCGGTTTTAGACTATTCCAATAGCAAACACAGAGCCAAACCCTGTATTTTTCTAGTTTACATGCTATGAGAAATGGTCTAAGATCAGTAACTGTGAGGTTTAAAAGCAGAAGTACACCAGAGGCAGTGTACTTGTGCTTTTCTGCAGCATTTCTCTTGCCTGACATCTCTCTTGTGTCTTCATTGTTTTTCTCTAATTTCACTGTGCAATGCCGTATCTTAAATGTAGCAATATTTCAACAAAATTAAATGATGCTACTTCAATTTTCTCTTTTCATGCAAGAATTAAAGTTCCACAGTTTTACATTCATCCAAACTGCTGCAGCCTCGTTTCAGACTTTCAATATAAACATAAAATGTCCACAGCAAACTGAACAGTCTTAGTGGTAAGACCTCTTTACGATTGATGAAAACAGAGAGACTGTTTTGGAAAGCTGCACAGCTTCCAAAATTTACCTTGATTTGGACTTTATTTAGTTTTCAAAATTAGCTAATTTTAGTATACCTCCGCGTACTAAGGGGGAAGCTTGCCCCATTTCTAAGTCCAGATGGCCTTTTGAATTCATATAACTGACATTCACATAACAGCATTCCTTAGGCTGTATGTTAGACTTACCGCAGTAGTTTAATAATGCATGTGTGTAAATAGGGAACAATAAGATTTAATTCTTCATTACTGACCAGTTATTTGGGGATATTCCAATTATAGCTATGCAATACAGTAATGTTGCGTTTAATCGTAAACGATGGCATACTGTATTTCTCTCTCACGGGGATTGGTGCATTATCAGATGGGAACCTAGCTTCATCCTAAAGCATATTAGCCGCTGAGTACCATAAAGACGTAGAGTAGCACTGACCATCAGTTAAAGTACTCCTAGCTAACAATTTCAATTCCAAATCACAACTGAGCACTGACATCTGCTAATCTGTACACACACCACAGAAACCACCTCCGTGAAGTCCTCCGCTGGTTTCTCAAAAGGGTTTAAGTTCATAATAATAGCCATCTAAAGTTATCTCCTGCTTTCATTACGCTAAATAACCCAGACTGGACACAATTTAAAGAAAATAGTTTTTGTATGTGTTTTTAAGTAACGTTACATATCTTTTTGCTCATCTAAGCTAACGCTAAACTTATATAAAACTGTCCTTTGCGCTGCCGCTGTAAACAGCGAGTTTTCTGAAAACCATCCAATTTTTCATACTATAATAACTTGATAAAAGCTTGCGTATAAACTAAGCTTAGATAAGAAGCTGGTAAATGTTTCGGTTGTTTCACATAATATAACAATACCACCACAACTGGCCACTGCGGTACCGCAGCGTGAGCTAACCCCATTACGCGGAGCACTTCCTGTTTCCACTTACCTGCGGTTCGTTTAGCTGCTATCGACAGAAGAAATGTGCGACTATTCCTAAATTATGTCTGTTTTCATTCCACTCTCCAAGGATAAAGATGTTTTTGAGATGGAAGTGATGCCGGAGGGCAGAAAATCAAAACGCTGAGCTCACGTAGTCAGTAAGGCTGAAGCTGCCGAGCACTGACTCCACCCCAGGCCACCTTACACGGTTCTCGAGTTTTTTCGCGTCCTGGGGCGATGTTTTGTGTAACGCAAGCATTTAGTCACAGATAATCACAAGGAGGAAAGAGGAAAACTAGCAAACACTGTTTTGGGGATCTATGTGCATTTGTGAGGCTTAAAGAGAAAAAAAAGTTGAGATGAACATTTAAGTTGTAGAAATATACCCTAAGACAAAAAAGTTGAATGCATGTTAAAAAAGGATATTTAAATTAGACTTGATGGGGCCTTTAATAAAATGATAAAACGTGAAACAAATAAAGTTTAATTTTTCTAAAACTCATCAAAATAGCCCTGCATCTTCATCTGGTGCCTCATTCATAAAAATTACTTTAGATTTGTAGACTGGTTAAACATAGTTTTAAGATTATTCCTGATTGATTCCTTGAAATTGACCCTTACAAAATACCAGTATAATTTAGGCTATTATTTCATGAACAACTAGATAGTGGATTGACCAATATTTAACAAACTGGAAATGCACATCAAGCCCAGGCTCACTTAAAAATTATTTTCATCAGTTCATCAGTGTTTATGCTTTTCGCATGGTACTAATCTCAAAAATGATTGTAGGTACATTTTATAGACTTTTTTTGGGGGGGGGGGGCAGCAATCTTATAAAGCTGAATAAAGTCCAAAGTCTAGCCACATGTAAGCCCACACTTGCACAAAAAAAAAAAATCAATAAACTTTGTGAAAAAGACGAATAATTGGCAAAAGGTTAATCTGGTATCCACCCAAGAGGAGGCTAGCAAGTGTAGATGGGATCAGTAAAGTGGGAGAGTCGGAAAACAGGTAAAATGGATGGGAACCAGTGGAGTCGGGCACCTGCCAGTTCTGTTCTTCTGGTGGGGTATGACAGCAGCGGCTGACTATGGATGTACAAGAGTTCTAATGCTGTATCAGATTTGGTGTTGGTCAGAGCACAAGGTTACTCTGGCGCAGGAAAACCAGGGAGCAAAACAACAGGAAGCCTTGTCATAAATGTTGTGAGCTATCCTGCTCCCCTAGGAATAATTCTCATGGTTTTTACTGAGGTGGAATCGGGCTGGAAGCAGGCAGGTATGATGGCAACTAGCATTCTGCCAGTTCTTCAGTCTGGAGCTGACAGGAGGCTAGAAGCCAGTGGCCAGCTGACACAGAAACTGGCAGCAAGTGAAGCTCACCCAGCCTAACCACCTGGGGTGTTGGTTGGAGGCTGTTTGGCTCAGGAACTGGATCAGAGGTGGGGCAAGCAGACCAGAGGCTTGTAGACTGAAGTGCCGGCTGGTAATCGGGCATGGTTAAGAAGTCATTAATCCACTCTGCTGCAGAATTCCTCAGGCTTGAGGGAAGCTGCCATGTGTGTCAAAGGCAGAGCAGCCTCTTTGAAGGCCCCGTTTCACTCACCATAGAAACACAAGAGTTTATGCTAAATGATAAAGTTTAGTTTTAAACAAGGCATCTACTAGGTCCATTCACTGTAAGATTACATTACAGCATTTCAGCAGAAGAGGACCCAAACTCAGGACGTCATACACCAAAAATAAAGACTATGTAGAAAAAAAGACATACAAACTGCTTTTTACTATTCTATTTAAAACACACGGTAACTTCCATGTCATTAGAAATAAAGCAAATTTAATATTAACAAGTCAAGTTATCGAACTTCAAATCCCATCACCCTCAGGGTTAGCTGCAGCACATTCAATGATAAATTTCCAGCTTTAGGCTGCTAAAATTCAAAAACAGCAAACTGTTTCAGTCCCACATTCAACATTGTCCAATTTTGAATGAATCCAAGTTTCTTTTTGTTTATAATTTCATGATCAAACAGTGTTAAGATTCAATCTAACTTGTGCTGCTGATTCCCGGTGGCCTGTGACTGTGGCAGCGTCCATGTGTGTAGTAATACATATTCACCACTAGATGACAACAGTTTCCTAGTTGCTTGACTTTAATTATCTTTCCTAGAAGCATTACCATAATCTTGAATAGAAATGTGACTGAAAATAAAAAGCTCCCACAGTATCCATTTATAACCCATCATCATTCACTTGTATGTGGCTGAAGAACCTGCAATCAAATTAAGAGAAAACGTGGCGCAGCCACTGTGAACATTTTAAACTACACTTTCTATTAATCATACTCATCAGATGCAATCACTGACTTTGCATCTGACCGCGTTTGCACAGCTTTAGACATTATTAGAATTCATAAACTCACCAAGCCGTGCGTAAACAAACTCAGCACGGTTGGTGGCGCACGCCTGTCTCTTAGAGAGCCAGAGGGATCAAACCTGCTACTAGGACAGACCCAAGCTGTCAATCTGCTGCACGCTGTGTTGACGGTGGCCGCACACATCATTTGGAGAGTTACATGCTACTGCAGCCTCTGAAATCCACCTTCATTTGCAGGTTTGTGGTGCAGTGTTAGTGGCTTATATTCTGAAACAGTAAATGGGAGAAGAGAATGTGTTGTTTTTGTGTAAAGCAACAAGCTGTTGAGATGTTTCTAAGAAGATTAAGTGGTTCAGTACTAAGAAGTACAGGCTGGGAGCGTTTTAACAACAACAAACACTTTTTTTTTTAACTTAAGCCGCATTTCGTTACACACGGAAAACGTAATGTGTGAGAGATTTCTATATTTTTGATGAAACTGAACAAAATAGCAGAAGTTGCTGACAGTCCTGCCGTGTTGTTATCCATAGCACTGAAAAAAATTTAATCTGCATTTGTGATTATTTTCTTGTTTATACTCCTAATCCAGATTTTTGCCAAGGAGCAGGTAGGACTGCTAACCCAGAAACTCAGCAAAAAGTAGCCTCCTAGTTGATGGTTCAGTATTTAGAAAAAGTCCTAATCTTCCTCACACCTGCCAGGGCCGTGCCAAGCTATAAATACGGGGATCATAAGAGGATCAACCTGGTGTCAGTGTGAAGGATCCTGGTGCATAGTGATCTTGGCACACAATATACTGGAGGAGCCAAGGCATAGATATAAAGTACCTACTTAACAAATACTCCAAAGAGGCGGCAACACGGGAAATTTGTTGTTTCTCTACCACAAGCTAGCGAAGATGACTTTTTTTTTTTTTCATGTGATGGATAAGATGTGCCGAGAAGGAATAAATCAGGATCTGTTTTTCTGTCATCAGAAAATGAAGCTGTTTTGAGAAAGAAGCTGCTTTTCTACTTACAGGTAAGCAGTGAACCATGTGTGAATGTCCTGGTGTCGAGTTAGTCGTGACTTGTTTTGGACTTTGTTTTGTAGGTGTGAAATTTGACTCGCTATGTCACAATGATTGCAAAAGTATAACTTATTTAATGGACACACACACACATATATGTATGTTTTATATACATATATATATATATATATATATATATATATATATATATATATATATCTTTCA
>JAVDPK010001432.1:654735-665235 GCA_034780415.1 Cichlasoma orientale | reverse complement strand
GACACACACACACATATATATATGTTTTATAGACATATATATATATATATATATATATATATATATATATATATATATATGTTTCAGCTAATTGTGAGGCCGAGATCCATGCTGATACAATTGGGAATTTGTAGAATTTCATTTTTTTAAGATCTCAGTATTGTAAAAAATAGCAGACAAATGCACAGTCAATAAAAACTAACTTGTATCTCAAAGTAGCTAGAAACCACTGGAGATTATACTGTGAGCTTTTCTAATTTATGTGAACTGATTTAGCAGTTATTCTATACTTCTATACATCAGAGGTCTGGGACTGCCTTAGAACGGTGTAGGTTACTAATAAAACTGTCACTTCTGTGCAAGTTGCTTCTGGTATCCAGGATATAAAAGTGCAATTCAGCGGGGGTAGGTGATGTTAGTACAAAGCAGTTGAAGGAGTGTTAGGCAGTTAAATGGCAATTTGCACAATGTTTGGGTATTTTTCTTTAAAATGAGACCGGCCTTTTTGTTTAGCCTGAAGTGTTCTAGCAGAATACTAATCTCCTGTCTCCTTCCACAGGATCTCTGCTGCATTCTCTGCAGTGCTGATGTCTCACCAGTTTTGATACAGAGGCTCAAGACAGCCCTCGCTGTTGCAGCCACAACATGTACGGTTCTGTGCTGCCACACCTGCTGATGTTGGCGCTTTAAAAATCAGCACTACTGACATGTTGACATCCTTGCAGCTCACCCCTAAACTGGACTCTGTTTCCTCTTTCAAAAGGACATCAGTTTTTTCTAAGTGACCAGGATTGAGTTGAACATCAGCTTTCATGCCTCATGTGGCATCAGGCATGCTTTAATTGCATTTGGGCATTCAAGAGTGGAGACATTTAAATGCCTCACTGAGACCTCCAAACTGTGAAAACTCTTGTGTGTAGATTGATGTTCGTATGTGCGTGCGTGAGGGTGCAGTGCAGCCTTGGATCCGCGGTGGAACCACAGTCCGCCCGGGCGCCCAGCCTTCGGGCCGGAGACGCTCCATACCAGCAACTACTCTCTGGTGTTACTGATTCAGCTCAGCCTGCTCTCCTTTGACCTGTTTGTCAACTCCTTCAGTGAGCTGCTGAGGACCGAACCGGCAGTGCAGCTGGTACTATTCATGTACGTCAAACTTTTTCACTGCTCCAGCAGCCTAATGCTGTCTCTAGTTTGAGGGGAAAACAGTTCTGAACGTATCTATGCTGATTCTTTTTGAATGCTGAAGTGAAATGTATTTTGTATGAAGACAATAATCCTGCTGACAAACTCTTCCCTGTTCTCGTCATTCTTCCTGCTACTTATAGTTTTTCTTCTCCTCAACAGAATCCAGGACATTACCATCCTGTTCAACCTGATCATCATTCTGTTGATGCTGTTCAACACCTATGTGTTCCGGGTCGGACTGGTTGCCATATTGCTGGCGCGGTTTAGAACCATGCTAATGCTCTCTGCTCTTTACTTGACCTTCAGTATCATACTCCATTCTTGGCTTATGGTACGCAAGTAAACAAAAAGGCAAAATCTATATTTTTATGCATGATACACGTCTTAATTAAGTATAAAGTGGCCTTTTTGTTATCCTTCTGTTCTTTTCAGAATCTGCGCTGGTTAAATACCAACAGATTTATTTGGACCGAAGGTCTTCAGGTGCTGTTTGTGTTCCAAAGAGCTGGTAAGATGGCAAGTTAATGCAAGTATAAAATAAGAGGTTACAGTTTATCACTCTATATTCTGATTGAAGTGCATTATAACTGTTTAAAAAAAGAAAAGAAAAGACTGAATAATTAAAAGGAATTACAAGAGAACTAGGAGAGAGAAATTACTGACTTAAATTACAGTCTAAGACAGGAGGCAATACATTTCAGTACAAAAAAAACCCTTAAATATCTAAGTAAACTGTACAATTACTTCACACACCTTTTTATTTCTCCATTACCTCGTTACCTGGTCACTGTTTACTACTGCAGGCAGTGATATCACGTCCCCAATGTGGGCGTTACTTTCATACATGTATAAGCTCATAAGTGGATAAAAGGATGTATTGTCTAGCTGGTGTTATTCTCTGTAGGTGATCTGTATACGAGAAGAGTCATGTGCTATTTGTCGTCTTTGCTTTGTCTGCTACTTAAGACCTGTCCAGACAGTTACTCAGTGTGTGAGCACAGCACTTCCATGATCTCGCTCACACTGGTGGGGATTTCCACGTTTTCTTTCTCTCTCTATTTCGCAATCACATAAATCTCTTGAATAACCCTGATCACGGTGCAAAGTCGTTACCGCAGAGCCATTACTGGCAATTCTAATAAAAAATGGACATAAAAATATATCGGTGCATTTACACTGATTATGTTTCATGTTTATAGGCACTTATTTATAAATTGCATTTCTGTGTCAGTTAAAGGCTCCTAACGTGATTTCCTGTTTGCAGCTTCTGTGCTGTACTACTACTTCTACAAGAGGACCTCAGAGTACCTGGGCGACCCTCGCCTCTATGAGGATTCACCGTGGCTGCGAGACATCTTTGCTCGGGTCAGATAATGAGCTCTCTGAAACAGTTCACACATTAGTGCCTAATGTAAAAATGGCACTAAAAAATACCCACATAAAACATGTGACAATGAAAACCCATACAAAACAAAACACTGGTAATCCAGTTAATTTTAAAGGAAATTTATTCAGGCCCAAAATGCTTCCATTACAGCACAGCTGACTATTTGACAGGCTGAAAAGAATATTCCACATTTCCTTTGAACGCAGAGAGGATTGTGCCAAAATTTAGGAAAGCATTTTAGAACAAGAACACCAGAAGATTTCACGAGGGGTTGTTTTCCCGCACAAATGATTAAAAAAATGACATCAAATCTGACATAGTAAATGTTTTATATCCTGCTGGTACCAGTCACCACATAGCCTCCTTTCTTTTCTTTGTTGTTGTGTTTAAAAAAAAACCCACTATATTGCAATTGTTTTTATATACATTTGAGATTATGGTGTTCCTTTAACTCTGTTTGTTATGTTGACACTGAACAGGGTTTGAAATCATCATGTGCATCTGAACTGGCTGTCTTTAATTTTCATACACTACACATGCTGAGAATGCAATAAAATGTTGTTTAAAATATTGTGAGCACTTGTTTGGTCATATTAAACCTTTGCTTCGGTGCTTTTTTCAAAGCATGACTCCAGATGACGGAAGCGGAGCTGATCCCTCAACTCGTTAAACTCTTTGTGGAGTGACTCCTTCTGCAGGTTAAACTGTGTACAACAAGAAAACACAAAAAGTTTTTTTGTTTGTTTTTTTTTCCCCAGATGGCAGCTTCTTCATGAAAAATTAAAACACAGGTAATTTCAAACACATCTTGGATAAGAGGATACAGTATTTAATCAAACTGATTACAGGGTCCTAGAGTAATATGTGGGACAGTCAAAGACAACAGGAAATCTCTATATTCAGTAATCAAATGCTACAGAGAACTTAAAGAGAGGCAAACTCACCCATACTGCATATTTATAAAACTTCTCTGCTTCCTCCATTCTGCCAGACTGAAAACAAAAGGTTCATCAGTGTTTATTCAGCTGCAGACAATGAAAAGGTGAATCTGTGCTTAGTTATGTCCTGCTTCAGAGGCTGCATTCTTGAAGGCATTTAGGCCATATCTGTCTATTGATGGACCTGAAGTGTTGACTTGATCAGTGCCTCATTGAAGTGTAATCAGTGAGTAAAGCATTATAGTGAGGATCAAAGGATGCATGGTGGTGTTAGATTCTGTGGAGGTTAACACTTTTTACTCTGAACCTAACTCCGCCTTCACCTTGAAGAATAATTTATTAGTAAGCTTACCAGTCTTGCCATAACCCTAAAGCTCTGCTGACTCCTGCGGTTTGTTATTTAAATTTTACCAAAGACACGCCAGCTGCACCCACATGTTTACATAAAGAAAAGCTACATTGTTTTTGTAGTCTTTATAAAAGGGTATGTGTGTGGCCGTTGCATCCTAGCCCATCTTGAAATGCAGACAATGGAGGCAGAGACTGAACTGAGACATGACTAGTGTTGTATCATCACTCACCTTGAGGCAAATGAGAGCCAGGTAAGCCCACACTTCTGCATTCTGGTTGTCCAAATGGTTGGCCTCAGTCAAAGCTTCCTCAGCTGTACAAAACTCCTCCAGCTACACAAACAGGCACAGAAATGCACACTCAAACAACCAAGGCTGACTTTCTTTCAAAACAAAGAAGTACAAAGTATGGCTCCCAACAATTCTTGGAAGCTAGCAGGGCGAGGTTGTCTTCAGTTCTTTTAAAACCGTCGAATCAGTGTACTTAAAACCTCCAACTCCGATGGTCAGTGCTGGACTTTTCACACACTGAGTGGAATGACAGTTTTTACAATTTTATTTTCTGTTCAATGTAAAAAAAAATAATCTGAAGCTAAAACAAAGAAGCTTTTTTGAGTTTAATTAATATAATTCCCATCAATATTCTGTAGGTAGCGTGTTACCCGGTAAAAGGCACTGCCCAGGCCCAGCCAGGTCAGGCAGGATGGAGACTGTTCACAGGCCTGCAGGTAGACAAATTTGGCTTGCTCAAACTGAAAGAAAAAAAATAAATAAATAAATAAGAGACAGTTACACTGTGTAAGTTTGTCGTTTCACATTTGAGTTTTCTAGTTATGCCAAGACGTGTGGCAGCTACACTTTTTTTTATCTTTCTTGAAAAATGCATGAGGTAAACTCACACACAGTGAGCAGATGCTAGAAGATCCAGTACACATGAGTAACTGTCTGACTGATCAGACAGTGATGCCTGTCTCAGTATCTGACCTTCTCCTGCATAAGGCAGATGGATCCCAGGCGCAGTAAGACAATGTGTGTGTCTGATGGCTTCTGCTGGAATTTGAAGCTCCACTCGTAGCTCTCCTGGGCCTCATGGAACTCCCCTCGTAGATAGTGACAGTGACCACTCCAAGCCCACACATCTGGATCCTAGTGACAAAGTGGCTCTCCGGGTTAGTGATCAGCAGAGATTGAAATAAGCTTTTAGATACTGTCACCCTTTACAATTTTTAGTTTCTACGACCCAAAACTGTCTGTAGTTTCGATAGTTAATGACACAAAAATAGCTAAAAAAAAGACAAAAAACTACTCGGATCAGTATGTACATATAAATGCAGATGAACTATCAGAAAGCGACTGCAAAATGCATTTAAACTACTGCTTCAATTACACTACTACACTTCACTGGTTAATATTGCATTCATTAACACACTAAACTGTTTGATTATGCGTCAGGAAGATACAGCAGCCTCATAACTTGAAAACTTGCAGATTTGCCACTTTAAAAACTGAGTAGCAAATGCTTCCTGGACAAGTAATGCCTACATCTTCGGTAAATGCAATCCGCAGCACAGACTGCTTGAACACTCCTGTAATATTCCTCACCCAATCCACACTCAGTGTTGCAGCCAGGGGTTGTGTGGAAGTACCTGATCTGTGTGGAATAGTGCCTCTTTGAGGCTGGCAGCAGCACTGCAGTAGTCAGCTTTGAGCAGCTGCAACTGGGCCAGATGAAGGAAGTAGGAGGCGCTGCGACCGCCATCTGAACACAGCAGCTGGGACAGAGCGAGTTCTGCCATCTGACAACAGAAAACAGGCATCTCTGGATATTAACTGTTTCTGCTACTGTTTGTTGAACTGTTTCTGCTGACAGCTTTTAGAATTAGGCATTCATTGTTCCCATTATTAGTTTACATAATACATACAAATATTACTAATATTAAAAAACAATATATATAAATACATAAAATACATTTAAAATATAAAATAAGAGAAACAGCAACTGAAAAAAAGGCTATACTATATTACTTTCATAAAATACACAACAATAACATGAGTTTTCAAAGCCGAGTGTCATTTTGCAATTGCAGATGGCCATATGTCACTTTTTGTGCCAGAAAAGCATAAACTGATGATCACAGTACTGTACATTGAGAACTGTTTGACAAACCAGCAGCGCTTTTTACCTGCAGGGCATTGTTCTGCAGCAGGAACTGGACTGCCTGTGTGTAAATAGTAGAAGAGAGTTTAGCTGGATCTGATCTGGAGCTGACACTCTGTGCTGGAGGCTCTTCTTTGTGCATCTCTGAATGCTGGTCAACAGGTTCTGGGTAAAGGGGAAAAAATAAAGCTACATGATCAGGCACCATCAGTCCCTGCAGGGGCTTGTTTTCTCCACCATATGCCCTTTAGGCTGAAGTGTACTGAGAGGCCCAGCAGACAGATTAGGAAAGACAGCGGCACCTTTACAAGGAGACAGGGCTCCTAGCAAATGAATGTGTCGAAATCCTGCATAGACTGGCATAAACTTCTGACTGCACATCACACTATCTTGTATATAAAGAGTTCTCTTTATCTCTGGCTGTTTATTTTCCTCACCTTGCTTAGTTATGGAAGAGGTGGCTGTTTCATCTTCCTTCTGCTGGTTCTCCTCCTCCTCCTCCTCGTGTTTCATCTCCTGCTCTTTCTCCTCCTGCTCCTCTCTCTGTGCGTGATTCTTTGCTTCTTCTGTTTTCAGCAGCTTTCTGGCCTCCAGAAAAGCTCTCTCAGCCTGGATGGAATCATTCTGGCTCACATGGAGCAAACCTGGAGTAAACACCCAACAAGGTTACTCCCCAGCATGTATCCCCCCTCCCCTATTGTTCTGGGCATTTAGGTTATAGATGTTTTATATCTGAATTGGATTAAAAAAAAATAAATAAGAAAGGATGGCTGGGTGGATGGACCTTTTAAAGATACATTTACTAGTCGACCTCAAACAACAACAAAAAAAACCCCTCTGCTTTTAAAAAATCTGCAATGAAAATGCACATATCAATCAAACTGTCTTGGGTAACCCACAGGGACTCCATCACATTGGGGGCAGACAACAATCACTGGCTCCTAACAGCTATTGACAAATGACTGTCGGTAGTACCAGTTTGCTGCTCACTGATACAACAGGCAGCAGGAAGAAAAACAGATCCTCATCTCACCCTGCAGCGCCCAGGCCACCACACTGGGCGGGTCTATGCTGGCGGCTTGCTCGAGGAAGGTCTGGGCATCGCTGTAATGCTCAAACATCGCTGCCAAGACCCCACACATCATCAGGCTGGAGCGATAAAAGGATAAAGAAACACAGGTCTTGACTTCCCAGTTCATCAAATTATTTGATTACCTGTTTTTAAGTATCCATTAAGCCTACTTCCAATAAAAAAGAGCAGGTGGGCCTGTTGTTTGTGATACAAATTTGACATCTCTACTTGAAGACAATAAGCAATAAGTATACTGTACTTTGAGACATAACATGCAGCCAAGAATGACTGTCAATGAATGACTTGCTTAAAGTAAACTTTGACATTCTGTAGATATTTTATGTTCTTAATTTAAGTAGTGCATTTCTAACCTGGGTTGGTGCACTTGCTGGACGGACACAGCATCATGGTAACACTCTTTTGCCTTCATGTAGTCTCCGGTCAGCATGCACAGGCCTCCCCACTCAAACTTGTGGGTGGGCTCATTTGGGTGTCTCACCACTAGCTGCAGGTTAATGAATACATGTCAGTAGCCACTTCAGCTCTTTTAACAACCATTATCATTATTCACTGCTGCAACATGGTTTGTGCTCACTTGAAGAAACAAAAAACATTCAAACTTTAATATTCTCCAAAAACAAAACATAATCCAGTCTCGAAATGAAATTGTGACAACGATTAATTAAATCTGCCGTGCATATAGTTTGATTTAATAGTCTAAAGAGAGTAATAGTATTTCATTTCGAGCAAAGAGCATCTGAGCATTGTTACTGTACCTCTTTATAGTACTGAGCAGCCTGCTGATAATTCCCAGTAAGCTGTGCCTCTCTGGCAAAATGTGAGAGCTGAGAACAATTTAATTGGACTTCATTTGGGGAGTCTTCAATAACATCTGGAGAATAAATCTGTCGAGGAAGAGAGTATAAAACAAAAAAGTCAACAGATGTCCTCACAGACTGCACATGAGTGTGTGTATGTGACTGTGTGTTTGTTACCTTGCCGATAGCTATGTGCATCTCATCCACCAGGTAGACATAGAGTTTGCTGACAAATAATTTCAGCTCTTGAGGGTCAGTGAACGGCTCTGTCCGCTGCATCTTGTCACGTACAATCCTCACCACTGCATGCTACAAACCAGAAATACACACAAACCATTGTGGTGAAATAGAAGAGCCAATAATGTAGAGAGAAAAACATGGTACAGAATCATAGATCCACCCCTAAAAATAGTTTCAGAGTCCTTGCAACTTTCATTAATCCATCAGGGATGTGTGCACTTGGTCTGACCTTCATTTGTTCCTTGAAGACAAAGTATCTCCCAGAGTCATTGAGTGCTCCTGTCAGCTGAATCCTCATTTTCTCCCAGTTGTAGTCTTGTGGCGCTTCGGAACTTGCTCCAAATAGTTCCTCATACTGCTCTGAAACATGGGACACCGTGTTGGCTACCTGCCTGTGCAAGTCCAGCACCGCCTGCAGGAGCACACACAAGTGGGGAGAATGGAGCAAGCAGGCAATTCTTCCATGGTTATATGGTTCATTGTGTGTGTGTGTGTGTGTGTGTGTGTGTGTGTGTGTGTGTGTGTGTGTGTGTGTGTGTGTGTGTGTGTGTGTGTCTATGCTTTACTCTTTCTGCTCTGCTAGGACCAGGTGGAGATTTAGGTTTGGGAGGGATCAATGCCTTCACCCTGCAAGAAACACAGAAACATATCAATATGTTCTCACTCATTTGTGCTCCACAACAAAGGTGGTCACCACATTAAATTAGCACATTACCTTCGGGCCAGCTCCTCTGATGATGTTTTTGGTACCAGTGGTTTCTCCAAGGCTATCTCAATGATAATATAAGTTCTGGCCTCCAAATACATCTGCCATTAACACAAGTGAGGAGTTAAAAGGTTTTCCAAATTTCTGCTTAAACAGAAAACACATAAACTGAATGTACACAGCATAGTAATAAGGATGTGAAGTAAGTTTGAGTGCGTACTGGTGTCAGCATGTGCTGATCTCTGTGCATCTGTACTAAACTGCAACTACTACCAGAGCTTGCAGCAAATGACCCCTATTTTGTTTGTTTCTTCATACTATCCAGAGTTGTGCTGATGTTTACGTGGAGCTTGTGTTGCTGATATATTAATAATTAAAAAAGATTACGTTAGGGTCTAACAAAAAGTTTTTATGGCTGAAATCCACTTTAATTGTGCAACAGGTAAAAAGCAACCACTGGCTTTTACTGATGTTGGAAAGCTTATAAAACCTCTAAAGAATCATTCACAGGACATTTCTGACCTTTTTGGTTAGTTCCTTGGAATCTGTGGGTATCTTGTTGCTAGCATTCACGTTCTTTCCTGCTTTGTTGGCAAGAGCTTTGGCCTGGCTGGCAGCCGCCTTAGCCTTCTCCTTTAACACACTGACGTGCCGCTTGGCCTTTAAATTCCAGATCAATGACAAAAATCGTTGTAATAGAGGTTAAACAGTACACATAGTAATTTAACAGACTATTTTAAAAAAAAGTCTTAAATCAGAATAGTCCTACTTAAATAAAGGTACATACAACCTACAACCCAAATTCCCAAAAAGTTGGGACGATGTGTAAAATGTAAATATAACCAGAATACAATGCAAATCTCAGAAGCCTATATTTTTCAAAAAAAAAAAAAAAAAGAAAACTGTCTGGAATAATTTCAGAATAATGTTCCTCATCCTAAAATTGCAACTCATCATCTACAGTATATAATATCACCAAAAGATTCTGAGAAGATGGAGAAAGGGCTGCCTGCAGTCCACATCTTTCACCAACTGAAAATATTTGGCATATCATCAAATGGAAGATATTACACATAAGACCCAGCACTGTTGAGCAGCAAGAATCCCATATCAGTCAAGAATGGGACAACATTCCTGTCCCAAAATTACAGCAACTGGTCTCCACAGTTCCCAGACGTTTACAGAATAATGTTAAAAGAATCGCTGATTATCCCTGCTACACAGTGATAAACATGGTCCAGTTTTCTTAGTTTAAACATTTGATATTTTTTCTAAATTCTAATCATGGGTTTATGAAATTACTTTTGGAGGGGAGTGTACTTCACACAGCATCCCAACTTTTTTGGAATTGGGGTTTTCCAACCTATCCATCTATAACACAGTGAGGAAAAACAAATTTAAAGCAAATGAGTTATATGTGTGCATCACTGAGACCTTATTCAGCAACTCCTCCTCAGAGAAAGGCTGAACGATGTATGCTCCTCGGATGCGCTTGACTCCAGGAAACAGTAGATGCCCGAAGTCTACAAATGCCACACCATGGAAAGGGATTTCTGGGTCGTCATCACCTAGCTACACACACACACACACACACACACACACACACACACACACACACACACACACACACACACACACACACACAC
>JAVDPK010001432.1:612712-652544 GCA_034780415.1 Cichlasoma orientale | reverse complement strand
GGTTCAGCGGAATTCTGCTCACACAGACACACACACACACACACACACACACACACACACACACACACACACACACACACACACACACACACAGAATTCTTTCATGTTAAAAGCACTGTTGTGTTAGTGCGCTGTTGCTTGCTTCTCTCAGGTAACCACTAGGCTTCAAACTTTACGGATTGGCTTGGCGGTAATTCTATATTGGCTGTACATGTGTATATGTAAATGGTTGACTGGTTTATTTGCTATTTGTGCCCTGCGGGAGATAAATTTTATAGTTATTGGATGTACCAGTGTACCAGATTATGTTTGTAATCAACTTTCAATTTGCAGTTTATCAATCATGGAGGAAACAAAAGTTTATAGGCAATTATTTTATTCACGTGTAAAGCTTTGTGTTCATCCTTTTGTACTACATACGAGTTCCTAGAAGAACATATTTTTTCGTGTGATGGTAGGTGATCGAGGCAGGTGTCTGTGCCGGTACTGGTGTAATTGTGCAGGCTGCACCTCTACTGTGTGTGCTATTTTAAAGATTTGTTTGTATCCTACTCTCATTTGCAGCAAAGTACCATTGTCTGCCACAACCGGGTGGACCCCAACGGCTCACGGTACCTGCTGGGTGACATGGAGGGACGTCTGTTCATGTTGCTGTTGGAGAAGGAGGAGCTAATGGATGGCACAGTGGCGCTCAAAGACCTGCATGTGGAGCTGCTTGGAGAGGTCTTCCATTTATCTCTTCTTTTTTTTTTTTCTTTTCTTTTTTTTCAAGCCTTATTACTGCTGCCTGTCGTCCATGTGTTTCTCCATCTGCCTTTCCTTGGGCATTTCTCCCATCAGTTTTTCACTACCTTTCTGTTTCTTCTTGATTTTCTTACCGCTGTCTTTTCTTCTTACCACCTCTGTACTGTCTTTTGTTACGATTGACTTTTTAGTGGTTTATGGCCCTGAGCTAATAGATCTGTCTGCGCTTGCACA
Source organism: Cichlasoma orientale (assembly GCA_034780415.1). Taxonomy (NCBI): domain Eukaryota; kingdom Metazoa; phylum Chordata; class Actinopteri; order Cichliformes; family Cichlidae; genus Cichlasoma; species Cichlasoma orientale. Next base: position 651,566 of record JAVDPK010001432.1, on the reverse strand, counting down.
GAAGATAAGAAAAAACGAGCTTGCTTTTTTGTTGCTTGCTTGCCAGGCTGTCACTCATCCCTTTAAAGTTGATTTAGGCAATGATTGTATTTCAATACTGTGCTTGAAGCTAAGGCTCATGTTCAAGGCAGATGATATTTGGTTCATAGCACCTTTCTTTAATTGCTTTCCGAAGAGTTTAGAGATGTAAAAGGCTTTCTTGCTAGTTTTCTGACTGCTGCTGAGTAGTGCTGTTGAGATAGAAGCAGATTGCTTTTCAAATAATTATAAATTTACCGCTGTTAGGGTAAGTCTGTTCAGTAAACACGTAGGAGCTGCTCTACGTTAAAAATGTCAGACAGAAAATCCTTTATTAATTGCAAGTCAATAAGTGTAAGACTGTGTACAGACTGACAGGGCTGAATTTAATAACATCATTTATGTTCGTTTTTACATTACTTTGAACACGGACCGAAATGGAAATGTTAAAAAGTGAAAATATGAAAGTTCAATTTTTTAAACAAATATTTTTCTGTCACATTTGTTAAATAACAAAATTGTGCGTTCATAACTTTTGTCTGCCAAATTAATTTTCATTTCATTTATTTTAAGTCTAGCTGAGCAGCTATGTGACCTTTCTGTTGCTCCTGTTAGAGGATTGTGCTTGAAACAATATTTGTTTTTATTATCAGGTAAATTACATATTTTTATTAATGGCCTTTGAATGTGTTAAAGGTCAAAATCCTTAATTATGTTTCCATCTGAAATTACCACTGCTTTGTCATTTTTCATAATTGGTCTTTTATGTGGCAAAAAGTAAAAACAACAAATTTGCACGCACAATTGTGTAATATGCAGAGAGGGAAGCTTATATGCCAGATGCTTTATTTTTACTTAGATCACTATAACAACAGATCTATTCTAAAAATGAACTACCGATGGATTTGTTCGCACAATAATATTTGCAAGGTTGTTATAATTTCACTGTTTTATGGCTTTGTGCAAGACGCTTTCACTATTTGCAAAATAAGGTCAAAAACAAAGTTTGCTTTTTAACGGCTCACTTAATGTGACCAAAATGTGTGTGTATGGACCAGTGCTGAAACTTCTATTTATTCAGTTGGCTGAATAAATAGAAAAATAATTGGAAAAATAGATCTGCAACTATTTGTTGTTGTTGTCTTTTTAGTATCAGTGCAAAAGCGGTGGTTCCAAAGTGTCAAATGTGTTAGCTTTTCTTAACCTTGTATTACAGTGAGATGGTGGAATCAGCAAAGTCATTTCCATATTGATTAAAAATGAACTGATTGTAAGTTGTTGCCCTGCTGCGTTGTGATCTAGAGTCTGAGATGTTTCTGTCTCCTTCCGCCGACAGACATCTATTGCTGAATGTTTGACCTACTTGGACAACGGTGTCGTGTTTGTGGGCTCTAGATTGGGCGACTCCCAGTTAGTGAAGGTAAGCAGCAAGAGAGCATTTCTTTTCCCGTTATTATTATGCAATGCATGGAGTGAAAATCACTTTGAACACGGAGAAATGATTTTTCTCCAGGTTAAAAAAATAACAAAATAAAATGAGGTTAAACTTTTATTACCCCTCCAATAGTTTTCATATTTTGTTGAAAATGTTTGCAAATGATTAATGAACTTATTCAGAAATTTTAGTATTTTGTCTTTCCTTAAGACTTCATTATTCTGCTTTTTTTGTTCATAATTTTTCACTTTGGTGTACTAAATTTAAATATAAGTAAATATAATAGGTGAATTAATAACCTCCCATATCTTAATTTGACATATGTGTTTTTCAAAGAAATTGTACAGATTGCATCTTTTGTAAAGAGAATTTTATTTTCCTGCAGCTCAATGTGGACAGCAATGAGCAGGGCTCATACGTGGCAGTTATGGAGACATTCACCAATCTGGGACCTATTGTGGATATGTGTGTGGTTGACCTCGAGAGGCAAGGCCAGGGACAGGTAAAAACCAAGAGTTTAATCCTTTATTTCTAGAAAGAAAAGAAAAAAGTCACCAGCAAATAAAGGCTACATCACATTTACATATTTAGCAACGAAATCGAATTAAAGGTTTCTTGGCGTGTTCACAACGGGGATTTTTATATGACATGGAGATTACTGAAAACCCTCGAAGCAGTCACTGGATACGCTTTCCCTTATGTTGAGTCTCCCTCCGAGTTTTCCTCTTTATTATCGTCTTTGTCACAGCCTTCGGGGAGTCTTGGCTTATACCACCAATGCAGCGATTTCATGAACCATGTTAACAGTTTTCTTCTCAGCAGAACTGAGCTTGTAGCATCTCATAGCGCAAACGTGCCACTGGCCAGAAAATCTGCATACAGTGCATTCAGGAGATTCCTGTGAGTTTTGTATGTAATATGGGTGGTGTTCTTATGTATAGTGCATCTTTTTAAGCTGTTACCACCTCAACACCAGGTATTAACATTCGCCTAGTATCCCAGTTGAATCTAGAGGTTGTTTAGCTGGACTGCAGTTACACTGGATGTTAAAATGCACCTCTGCTACACAAACTTAAATTGGCTTTCTTGTTCCATTGCACAAAGGCAGATTGCTGTGAATGTAATTTCCTCTAATAATATTTACACCCTTTAAAGCTGACAGTGAAGACCTTGTCCCTGTCTGCATGTATCCCAACAATCCATCATCTTCGGCACTTGTGTGTACTTAGCTTTGTTTACCTTCAGAAGCTATCAAGCCATTTGTATTCTGGATACAGTGTGATCTAGCTGGTATTGCAGTAATGTCAGCTTTAAAATGTTTCTCAGAATATAATTTTTATGTTAATACAGCAACCAGCTGTCAGCTGAACCTGTATGTTTTTGGCATGTTCTTCAACACATAACTGCAGAGATGTACTTTGACAAAAAACAATTTCTAATTTGGACATTTGTCCTCCTTTGTATTGAATCACTGAGGCACAGGGAGATGCAGTACAGAAGGTTTTGCTGGCAGAATTTGACACCAGGCCTCAGGGTATTTGATGTGGTTCCAAAGGCAGCGGTCCACTAGAGCACTGAGCCACTCTACTGGGTACAGACCAGCCTCTGCCTGTGTTCATCCATTCTCTCTAACTCAAGGGCCAGAACTAAATCCAGTCACAATTGTTTTAATTTGCCATTAGCTGCAAATCTGCAGAGCATTTGGCCCGGTTAATTGATGCGGACACATTCCAAAGCAGTTAAGACAGCAGAGGATTGACGCACACTGTGCAGGACAAACAATAACATGACCTCTCTCAGATAAATCCTAATAGGTGTCGTATTCATGGACGTGCAACTGAAGAAAATGGAGTCAGCCCCATGAGAGTGTGGCTGAGTGTGAGTATGTGTGAGGGCATTTGAAAACATGCTCGAGGGAGCGAGGTGGGTTGCCAAGATCATCATGACTGTTTCTGTTGGGAGGAAACTGTTGGGTGGCAGGTGGTAGAGGCTGAGATTATGCGGGCTCTGGTATTAATCCTGTTAGTGTACCATGACTGGATGCATAAATAACATTCTGGTGCTCTCCAGTCACACTGTACAGGCAGTTTATTTACCTTGAGGGTGCTGGATCTCAGCACTGTGATGATTGTAACAGCAGTCTCAGAGCAGATCTACTATGAACTGAGTCACAATTCCTGCAAACTACATTTTAGGTGTACTGCTGTCTCGGGAACATCATAAGAAGGACTTCTGTGCTACTGTTGCTTTCATGACTTTGTATGACAAGTACTTAAAGTGGGTCTGGTGATATCTGTTAGCATTAATGACTGTGTTACTTAATTGCTGCTTTGCTTTGGTTTGTGTGTTATTGAACATGTGCTTAAGACTGGAAGTCAACCAAAATGCTAGAGTTTGCTTGTTTGTTTATTTGTTTGTTTTTAACTATTTTCTCTTGGCACTGAAATGCTATGCTGGTACAAAATGTTTAAAATAACAAAATCTGCACATAGCTGAAATCTAAATTCTTTTTTTTTATCTTCATTATAAAGACAAAAGTATTTAAATTCATCACGCTGCCTTTGAACCTTTAGCTAGCACAAAATTAATGTGACACAACAGAAGATATCTGCTACTGACAGTAAATGTCAGATTTTTAGTTGCTGATTGGCTGATAACATTCAAACAATAAAGCCGATATCAGCCAATACCAATGTAGGGACGATATATCGGTGCAGTCCTAATTTGATGACATTTTACACAGCAAACAGGAAATTAATGGTGAAAATTATCTGCTGATTAACTGAATAATTATGACAACAATGTACTGAACAAGTTAATTATTGGAGTCTTTGAAACATGAAGACACTGTTACCACATAGTCTTATTATCGCAATGATTTAATTTGGGGGTAAAATGGAATGACTGACTGCTCATGTTTCTTGTCCCATTAGTAATGTCCTTGAGGTCATATCTCTGCAGTTAATGCTCACTCCCTAGTGATTAGTGACTGTAAGAGACAGTTTTGTTACAGATGTGAATGGCGGGTTAAGTGAAACAATTTATTCTTTACAAAAATGCAACAGTTGGCAGGAAGCCGATATAAGGTATTGCTTAAATGACAAAAAAAAAAGAGGTTAAAAACGTGAAAACCTCAATCTTTGTCTTAATGTCTCTGTTTGCTGCTTTCAGCTTGTGACATGCTCAGGTGCATTCAAAGAGGGCTCTCTTCGGATAATCCGCAATGGCATTGGAATTCATGAGCATGCCAGCATTGACCTGCCGGGAATCAAAGGTTTGTGTGTTCTGCGTGTGTAACTCGGTGTCTCGTCCGCCATTTCCCTCTCGAGTCTTGACTTTATCTGGACCTTAATATTCTCCTGACTTCACAGTAGAGCCACTTCAACCCGCACATCTGTTTGCCTCTCATGGCCAAGATGCCAGCTGTTGCTCATTCAGGTTTGGCATGTGAGCGGGAACAGATGGCTCAGATGTCATAGGTCTTCCCTCTGCACTTTCAGTATAGCAGGAAAATTGCCAAGGTTTGGTTTGGAGGCATTTGTTTTGATTTAGAAAACCAAAGTGCTCTGCAGTGTCTGCTATGGTAAACAGACAATTTGCGGAAGCTCGTCAGGTTTTAACGACAGCAGACACCTCTTAATCCTAGAAAATTAGGTTTCTCTCAAAGGACTCTCCTCTGGTGCTTGAATGAGACACACAGGCCAGTTAAGGTCTGCTCGCACTTGTTAGGTTTTAGCTCTTTATCGACCATCTATGCCCTAAAAGTGCTAGCTGCTGGCTCTTGCCCCTGGCCGCTTTATGAGAGGCAATTATTTACTTAAGTAGTCAATGGCTCTTTGAGAGTGATCTGCAACCTGTACATCCTCCAGCATGTTATTTGACAAACGGAATAGTTTAAGATTGGACACTGGCTCTGTATTGTATTTCGTTACCCTGCAAATTGGTGCTGAAAGTAACTTTTTTCTGTCTAACACTCTTGATTTTCCTTCAAGGTTTGTGGCCGCTCCGCTCTGAGGCAGGCAGAGAGACAGATGACATGCTGGTGCTGTCTTTTGTGGGTCAGACACGGTGAGTGTTGGTTGTGCAGAATGCCAGATAAGGACAGGGGCAATTTTGAAAGCACGTATCTTATCTCAAGAGTGTGTTTTCCCCCCAGAGTGTTGATGCTGAGTGGTGAGGAAGTTGAGGAGACTGAACTTCCAGGCTTTGTGGACAACCAGCAGACATTTTACTGTGGAAATGTGGCGCACCAACAACTCATTCAGGTTTGTATAAACACATGCACCCATCTGTTACGTGTAAAGTACATGAGCTGTCAGTGTGCTTTGCTTTTTTTTGTGCTTTGGAAAGTAAGAATATCCTGTAATTTCACAAATTCAGAATTAATTATTCAGCTGTGGCCTCGTGCCATTTACTAACATATACTTTGGTGGAGCTGAATCATGCATGATTAAAACGGCCAGTCCAGAATGTGAAGTGTTCAGAAGGACTTCGTGTATTTTATACTCAATGTAAATATTTTACTTCATTTAATTTCAAGTTTCATCATCCTTTTTGGAAATGAGGATGAATCCTGCTGGGAATTCTGCTAAATGTTACACCTTCAACCGTTAATCTTTAGGTTATGGTAGCTCTGCTTGTATTTCTCTGCTAGGATATTTTACTCACTCTTTTGTTTGTTACACTCGCTGTGTTTACCCTGAATACATTTTGATGTTATTATCTGACTGATTGTTGCTTCACACTTCACTTTCCTTAAAGTTCCTTAAAGTTTAGTTTTTAAGGTTGCATTGAAGCAACCAGTGGCATCCTCTCTTATGGCCTTTGGTTGTCACATATAAAAGGACACTGTACAGCATAGTATTAGGTGTGCTGGAGATATGAGTTAATGGAGTGAAAATGTCAGAGACTGTGTTAATTCTCAGTGGCACTCTCCTAATTTGATAGTTTGTAAAATTTATATTAAATATTGCTGTAATTTCATAAGAAATTGTCAACATAGCATTATATTTAGGCAAACAGTGTATCTAATTACTTTATGTGAAATGAAAGCGCTCATAGCACTAAACTCAGAATGAATGCCTGGTACCTATTTGCAGCTTTTAGCCTGGTTTTAGCTCATTAGTTTTGGTTCAGCATCCCGCACATAGGTCATGTGCTTTGCTGCTCTAATTAACCTCACAATAAAAAGCTCTAGGCAGCTGATTCCAGTAAACAAGTTCAGACAAGCCGACTATGCACAGCCAATACTTGCACGAAACTGCAAAAATCTGAAGAAGAAACTGGTAAACAATGTGGTAAACAATGCAGAATATCTGGAAATGTCCAGAGATTTCTCTCAGGAGAGGTAAAATACCACCTACTATGGCACTTAAAAGGGGCACGTGGCCACAAACACATGCTTATGTTGTCTAATTGCCAGTTCAGGCACTGGCATGATTAACCATTCTATATTTTGGAGTTTCCAGAGGGGTGTACTATGAAGCAAGATTGGGTTAGTGCTACGTCAGAGTTTTCTGTCTCACAAAAGTGTCTCTTTTTATTCCTGGATAAATCTTCCTCGCAAAATTTGGTCAGAAGTGCCACTCACTGATTCTCACTGATTCTTTTATTTACAGCATGTTTTAAGTGCAGTATATACTGCTCCAAAAATTTAGGAAACACTTGTTAATCAGAGTATAGCTTCAAGCCAGTTAAGCTTCTGGGATATTGATCTGGTCAGTGAAGTAGCAGAGGTTAATCAGTTTCAGCTGCTTTGGCGTTAATGAAATTAACAACAGGTTCACTAGAGCGGCACTGTTTTTTTCACTGGTTTTGCATTTGGCTACAGTCAGTCACTATTGGTAGCTTGAGGTGATACCCGGACCCCACAGAGGTTGCACAGGTAGTCCAACTCCTCCAGGATGGCACATCAATACCTGCCATTTCCAGAAGGTTTGCTGTGTCTCCCAGCACAGTCTCGAGCATCGAGGAGATTCCAGCAGACACGCAGTTACTCTAGGAGAGCTGGGCAGTGCCGTAGATGGTGCTGAACACATCAGCAGGACCGGTACCTGCTCCTTTGTGCGAGGAGGAACAGGATGAGCCCTTTTATTTTATTTGTAGCACCATTTTCATCATCATCTCGTAACGTCTGTGACTGGAGTAGGCTGCATTCATAGGAATCATTTTGTGCTGAAGAAGTCATATGATTTTTGAAACTCCCCTTTTTTATGTCAGCATGCAGAGAGCCTTAAGTAGAAAACCTGGCTTAACAGAGAGAGTTGAAAACCACTGTTATGATACCTGTTATCCCTGATGGGGCTTTAGGTTTTTTCAAGCAAGCTAATGCAAAGAGAGCCTGGCTGTAAAACTTCTTTCATAGTATACCCCTCAGTTGTTGGGTTAACGGTAAACCTAGCTATAGTTTGTGGTTAGTGGTAGTTAGAAATATTTTGCATATAAATACGCTGAACTAGCTATGTGTTTATATTCACAACTGCTAAATGACATGGTAAACATACATGCTGTTGTTTTTATTTCTAGTATGTCAGCATTTTTAGCATGCTAGTCTGAATAACCTTCCTACTTGTTTAGACATCATTGTTTTTGAACCATGTGTTTTAATACATATTAACATAACTTATAAATCAAAACTGTCCAGGTTGACATTTACAAAAAGAGGTTAATTTTAAACTATTCTGTGTTGCGACTTGCAACAAACTGGAAACACAAATAGTAGGAACTGGACAGTATAATCTTTGGAACCTGTTTCTATTAGGAATGCTATACTGTATTGTGCTACTTTTACTCATTACAGCACCAGATTTTATATACTCCTAAACAATGCAGTACCTTCATTTCCTGATGTTTATACCTGCTGCAATCAGGACTTCTTCAGCACCTTTTCTATTCTTTGTGCTTTCTTGCATCTGTTGCATCACTGCTGCATAGGAGCTCTCCCCTTTACATTAAGTATTACATTTGTATTGCTCCCTAACCTGAAGGTCTTTTATGGGACGTGAAACATAAATGCAATCAAATGAACCGTTAGAACAATAGTAATAGCCCAGCTATACATTACAATGACCTTTGGTTTTGATGTTTCACAAAAGCAATTTCTGGGATCACTTCACTTTTTTTAATCAAACTATATTTTTTGATATTTGTATTGTAGTAAAACTGCTTTATTTTCCACTGAACGATTTTGTTATGTTTTCTCGTAAGCACGTCAGTGTAGCGTTTGGTTTGTCTTCACTTCAAAGTGTCTGCTCCCACGAGTATTAATGGAAGTGTCGTAATTGTTTTAAAGCATTGTCTTAGCTTCAGATATGTGCACCATGTTAAATCAGTGGATTTGATTAGAAGGGAATTTTTTTTTCTCAATCAAAATTTTATCTCCAAAAATGCAAATCTTGCTGGTTTTTCATTGATTAAAAATGTGTACAGAACCTAATATAAGCAATAAGTTAATCTTTGCAATATCTTCTAGCTCCCAGTTTCTTTGCCATACATTTCTGTCACTTACCAGAAACAGAGTTATATTCTTTAAAGGACAAATAATGTTTCTCCAGATCACATCAGGATCTGTGCGCCTGGTGCTCCAGGACAGCAAGGCATTGGTGAGTGAATGGAAGGAGCCGCAGGGCAGGAACATCAGCGTAGCTGCCTGCAACCACACCCAGGTGGTGCTTGCTGTGGGGCGAGCCCTCTACTACTTGCAGATCCTAGCTGGAGAGCTCAAACAGATCAGGTAGGACATAAATGGGGACTTATTTATATTTTTACTCACTGTTAAAACCCACTTCCAGTCTTTGCACAAAGCCAGCTGGCTGCTCACTTAGCTGCATAATTATCATAGAAAGGCTTACTGAGCGAAACTGAGTCGGCTTGCGAGTTCACAAGCATGTCCAATGTCCAATCTCATCACTTTCGTTACAATCTTAATATAGATGCACTTGAGCAAGAACACTATATAGCTAATGCTATTCACTTAGCTTAGTAACTGACTGCAGAAACAGTTCTCCTAATCCAGGATGTTGTGCTCAAATGTTTTTGTTAAAGAAATGTCTATATCTGTGACTATTAGATTATTTGCAGGTTTTTTGAATATTTAATATGGTACTGAGACTGCATACACAATGCCCAACAGAGCAGAGTTATGGAAGTTTATTAACAAAGGTTAATTAACTCCGTTCCCAATAGGTCAGCAGTCTCACAGTTATGATTTTTTTTTTTAAATTCAGCATTAACTTACTTCATTTTCTTCTTTCCTAAAGTAAATATTGCAGTAGGATGGTGGAGTTTTACATTTGATTATATTTCTCTCATGCTGGTTCTCTGGTTTACCCTTATGACTGTCTTTGGGCCCTTTTGCAGTAATATGTGCATTATTTTACAGTAATTTAAAAGGCAAGGATGCACAATTGTAAAACTTGCCACCAGGGCTATTTGCAGAACACAGCGTTTGTTTGCAGTTTGTGTTTGTAAATGATGAAACGGAGACAGAGTCTTACCAGAGCTGTGAAATAATGTTTGGCCAGCATCAATAAGCAGCTTGTATGCTGTGTGAGTCACAAAATTCAGTGCGCACCGAAAAGTCACAGTTGGCTTAAAGGTGTGTACAGGACTCTAATGCTCTTCTGTAATATAATTAAAGCGTGAGTACTCACCTTGGATAGTGATTATCCATTAAATTTGCATTATTGAGTAGCCATGTTCCATTACAATGCCAAGGCCATTTTTAATTAATAAGTGAAAAGTTTTTTTTTCCCCAGTCTCATTTTAATCAAAGCTTAAAGTCCTTTTGCAGTAAGGATAAATTCTTAGATGTTTGACCTTTGTTGTATAGAATGATACTAGAAGGCTGTTTTTTTAAAATAATTTGAATGCCCGTGAATTACAAATCTCACACCAGGTTTATTTACTTTTTTATACCATATCAGATGCCATTTATAATTCAAACCTCAGAATATTTTTCTTTCTCTGACAACGTTGGTATGTTTTAGATCTAATTATCATATTTAACATTAGATCTTTTTAAATGATAAAAAAAAGTCCTCATTTTATATTTCAGTACTGATATGCTTTATGTCCTGATGCTGTACAATTCTTGTAAACTCACAACAGAACTTTTTATGCAAGAAATTGTGTTTTTGTTTAAAGCAGAAAGTTTAATTAGTAGAAAACGTGTTTCTCTCGTTAATCTAAAAAAGAAATCTTATTATCTCCCTATGCATGCTGTAGATTGTTGTGCTACTGAACTCTAAAAACTGTACTGAGTGATAAGCAGCCAGCTTTTAATTTCAGACTATCAAAACTATCCTTGGAAATATGTTACATTCAATCTGTACCAAACAAGCACATACACTCACACTAATAGGGTTTGTTATAATGAAAATATATTTGCAGCAGAGCGTAAACAAGAAGATAAAACGTGTGATTGACTGTTAGTGTGCAGTTATTAAAAGGTCCAGCTGATCTTTGAGATGGAAGTCTTGTTGTTTGTTGCTTACCCACACTGTGATTGAGATCTCACCACAGTTTTATAGAAAAAATGAATGGTCATAGACGGCACGGGTGGTGTGGCAGTTACCACCATTGTTTCACAGCAAGAAGGTCCGGGGTTCAAATGCACCAGCCGAGGGCCTTTCTGTGTGGAGTTGGTATGTTCACCCCATGTCGGCATGGGTTCGCTCTGGGTACTCCGACTTCCTCCCACGACATGCGTGTTAGGTTAATTGGTGTCTACTTGGTGTCATGAATTAGTCTGAATTGGCCCTTGGTGTGAATGTGGGGGTGAATGGTTGTCTTTTTCTCTAAGTTAGCCCTGCAATAGGCTAGTGACCTGTCCAGAGTGTATCCTGCTTCTTGTCCTGACACCAACCATGATAAGTGGAAGAAGATGGATGGTTGGTTGTCTGGCAGTTTTACCTGGTGTTAATGTCACTCACCCCTTGAGAATGTAACATTTCTTAGATTTTATCGGACATGAGAAAAAATCAATTAGAACTTCTTCTCTGTGTCGCTAACACAATTATCCAATTAGCTATTTTGGTCAGGGGTGTGTGTGTGTGTGAGTGTGAGAAACTTGGTCTCACACACTTCATTGTCACAATATGCAGGGCAGCTTGCTACTGTTTTCTCAAATCCTTTTTACCTTTCTCAGCACCACAGAAATGGAGCACGAGGTCGCCTGCTTGGACATCACACCTCTGGGGGAGGGTGGCGATGAATCACCGCTCTGCGCTGTGGGACTCTGGACCGACATCTCAGCCCGTGTGCTCAAACTACCTTGTTTCACAGCTCTGCATAAGGAAATGCTGGGTGGAGGTGAGAGAAAAGATAGGCAGATTTCCCAGACAGGAGCAGTGGAAAGCTGTTAGTGGCTTGTGGAGAGAGATGTGGATAGAAATAAAGTAATGTCAATCAAATATATTTCTCTTGCACAGTAGTGCACACATGGTCTTAACAAATCTACAAAAGCAGCAATTCCTGAGACATTCTCAGAAAGCAAGAATAAACATCTACAACTCAAGCTATGAGAAGGATTTATAGATCTCAACATCACTGTGACCACAGTTGCTTATTTAGTAACAGGAGTAGTACAAGCTATAGCCTTTTGTTTGTGCCTCTCTATATTTGATTTTATTATGGCAAAAAGATATGAAGATTACTGAAATTAAAAAAGGATGAACATTTTATTTTGTGTAAGCTGTTTTTGCATACGGAGTCTCTCAAACATACCTGCCACAGAGGCAGAAAAAGTTTAAAGGCAAAAGTTATATATAAAATATTTTTGTTCCCGTTGATCTATTGAACTGGTTCTATCTTCAAGTGAATAGTTCATTTGAAGATGGATGTAGACCTTGACATAAAAGAGCTCAAATTTCTCCAATTTAAGGCCCTGATGGCTGAAGGTTGGGAATAAAGTAAATCCAATAAACAGCTGGGTTCAGCAGTTCTAATTTAGTAAATTTGGTAAAGTGATCAGCATTTTGCAACATTTTTTCGTATCTCTGTCATAAACAGGTAGTTAGATTAACATGTGGGAACATGATAACCTGACGTTGCGAAATGGTAATAAATAAGCCTATGTGTGTGTGTGTGTGTGTGTGTGTGTGTGTGTGTGTGTGTGTGGGTGAGTGTGTGTGTGTGTGTGTGTGTGTGTGTGTGTGTGTGTGTGTGTGTGTGTGTGTGTGTGTGTGTGTGTGTGTGTGGTTGGGTGTGTGTGTGTGTGTGTGTGTGTGTGTGTGTGTGAGAGAATGTATGTATATGTACATGTATGCCTGTATGTATGACTGGACAAGATGGAAAGTGGAGCTGTTGCTTTAAGAATTTTAATAAATCAGTCGAAGACATGGATCCATAATAGTGCAGTAATAGCTTCAGTGAAATGGATTGTATCTCCAGTTTCCAGCTTAATAGATGTAAATGGCATCTCACATGGAGCAGCTCATTTTAGCAAGTACTTGATGAGTGCTTAGGCATTAAATATGCTGCTAATTTAAATGCATTTAGTGCACCACTTATACACTTGAGAAGTATTTAAACTTGGAATGTTAAAGTATGCAAGAGAGGACTTGAATACTTTTTGGGTTGAACTTATGAAAAAGTCAGCAGTCACTGGAGGAAAATTTTCATAACATGGTGAACTGGCACAGACAGGACTCTTACTTTCCATAAAGAACAACTCCTCACTCTTTCCCACAGTGTCTTACTTTATTTTCCAACTGTGTTTGATTGACGGGTGCTTGGTGCCCAAACTTTGTAAACTTTTTTTGCCTTAAAAACTTGCCTGTCTGCAGAATTTAAAACCTAAGCTAATATACAGTGCTGTGCAAAAGTGTTAAGCTGCCCCTCAATTCTGTATATTTTGCTTCCAGGGACCCAGACTGTCTGTGGTCTACAGCAATAGTTCTCCAGGTTTGTCTTTGGACATTGGCACCAGCTGTATCGGAGGATTGGACAAACGGGGGGTGGGGGGGAGTGTCCCTTGCTAATTGCAGTAATAATGCTAGCAAACTGGTGAAATTTTCAGCCTGGCCCAGCTCCGGGTGATCAACTGCTGGCTAGAATCCTTTGTGGGATCATCTTTACAGAGAACAGAACAAACGACAGCCAACATCCAAAGAAGAGCTTTTAATGTCCTTTAAGAAGCCTGGAGAACTATTCCTGAAGACTACTTAAAGAAATTACAAGAGAACTGCCTAAGAGGGTTCAGGCTGTGTTGAAGAATAAAGGTGGTCATACCAAATATTAAGTTTTGAGCTCGTTAGAATTCTCAAACTCTGTTTTTGCCTTATATACAGTATTTCCATGTATGTTTCTTCATGTTTCAATAAATTCCTCTACGTATTTCCTAGTTTCCTATTTTCCTAGTAAGATATAAAGAAATGAGGGGTATTTCTTTTGCACAGTACTGTACTACTGAACTTGTTGACATTTTTAGATCTGTGAGTGGAAACAGAATTTCAACACCGCAGCCCACACTTCCCCCTTAAGCTATGTTAGTTTTGTTACATTGATTGTGTTTTAGACCCTCTGTATGTCCTTTAGAAGTACATCTTTATGTTTGAACTCTACTATTTTGGCCTGCTCAACTAGAAATAATTGATGTACATATTCATGGAATATGTACATTCGTTTTGTACACTTTTATTTTAATAGTCCTCCTTTTTGGCAAATCAGCCAATAAGCACTTAATCAGAGCCAAAGTTATTTTGATGTAACTGACCTGCAGTCACAGAAACCAGTGTTTGGGAAGCAGAACAAAACTGAAGTCTTTGTATTTATCCTGCAGCATTCAAATGCTATTTCTTTTAAAGTTACCACACAGTCTGAATAATAACCTGATTGATTTTTCTGACAGAGGTATTTTTACAGACATTTATCACTTTGGTATAGAACCAGTGACTCCAGAGTACAGCAAAAATAAATCACTTGTTTGTGTGTGTCCTCAGAAATCATTCCTCGCTCCATCCTAATGACCACCTTTGAAGGCAGCTACTACCTGCTGTGTGCTCTGGGAGATGGAGCACTCTTCTACTTTGGTCTGGACCTGCAGACTGGTAGGTCCTTCTCACCATTACCACTGAAATCCTTAGATGAGAGCTTCTGAGACTTTGCCAGACTGATAAGGGCCTTCAGGCAGGGCCACAGGCAGCTGTCTGTGAACATTTTCATTTTTAGTTTATCATTTCTTGTCAACTTGTGTAACCGCCAGCACTATATTTGGATGTGCTGGTTCAGAAGCTCTGCTGCCTGAAGAATCCTGTGTTATATGTTTGATTGAGAGCCTGTCATTGAACTGCTAAAGATTTCCAATGCTGTAAAGGCAGGAAAAAAAAAAAAAAAAACAGCAATTTCACTGACAGGAACCAGGTAGGTTCCATCAAGGCCAGCTGTGGTCTAAAGGACCATATATAGAAGGGTCACTGACAGGACATGGATATATTTAAATGTATTTTTATACCAGAGTGTTTATTATGCTAGCTATTAAAGTTGGCGTTGCTTATTTACACATCCAGTTATGAAACATAATAATTAATGTAATTTGGTTATGCTCTGCTTTTGACCTTTGGCATAAGAATTAGATGATTAATGCTCTACTGTCTTCACTTGCTGCTTTAAAAGTGTGTGTTTTTTTTTTTTTGGTGCTGAAAAGATGCTGTGGAGTTCTTTAAATAAAAACCCAGTGAGTGTTTAGATGTGCATTAGCTAACGTTAACCTACAGATGCCTAGGATTCAATAAGCTGCATCTTTCCCATCAGATCAAACAAATTTGACCACATTACAGTGAAAGAGTGCTCCAGTAACTTGCCAAACATGTTGTATTTTTGGTATTGCTAGTTAAAATAGAAACATCTAATTTGCCAGCTGGTAAATTCAGAATTTTAGGTTATTTAGGGTAAGGCTTCATAACCACTTCATCCTGCACTTTCTATACATCAGTAGTGCCTCTTATTAGACATTCCCTGCCTCCTAAATGCTCAGCACTTTCTAACCCTTGCATGAAATATGTAATCTCAGAGCCCAGGATAGGAATGGATGATGTCACTGAAATGCTATCATCCAGTTGAGGTAATTTCAGTAGTAAAAAGTAAATTTAAAAGCCTCTGAAGACTGTTATCACAAGCTGTGCAGTTACTTTGATGCAAATGTAGTAGAATAGTTCTGAACTGCTGTCAGTTTAAATTAAAACAGATTTTCAGGTGCGTTTTTTGAAGGTTAAATAGCTTCATAGTCTTGTTTATCCACACATCTGCCAGTGTTTTCAAACAATCTTTGTTCATTCTTGAGCTCTTATTTTTATCACTGTATTAGAATAATTATTTAATTATAATCACCTAATTAATTAAACATTGCTTAAGTCACAACTGGCTATCTTTACCCATCAAAACATCCAACTCCACTAATGTCTCTTAACACTCTCTCAAGACTTAATCTGTTCTTCCTCTAAGGTGATGAGACTTAAAAGTGAAATTTAGCCATGTGCTAAAATGTAGTAGAGTAGGAAGCCAACTTGCTATTATGTTCGTTACTGATTAATGACCCTCATAATTTAGTACAAAGTACAAACTGACATTTACTAATTGTTTGTTTTGTCAGACCAGCAGCTCAAATATACCATCTACAACATTTACAAGCACTTAACACAAAGACATGTCAAATGCTGAAACTTACTTGGGTTTTAAAGTTGTAAAGAATCATATGTTTAAAAAAAACAAGTGGTTAATGGGCAAATGGCATCAGCTCTAATGTCCAGGCAATTATAAAAAATCAATTCAATTTCAGTTCAGTTTTATTTATATAGTGCCAGTTCATAACACCTCAAGGCACTTTATATTGTAAAGTAAAGACTACAATATTAGAAACCCCAACAATCACATGAACCCCTCTGAGCAAGCACTTGGTGACAGTGGGAAGGAAAAACTCATTTTTCACAGGAAGAAACATCTGACAGAGCCAGGCTCAGGGAGGGTCAGCCACCTGCCACAACGCAGAGAGAAACAGGACAAAAGGCAAACTGTAAAGGGAGAGAGCCAGACGTTAATAATTCCTAATAATTAAATACAGTAGTGGTATATAAACACACACACACAGTCAAAAGAGGTGAGTGAAGAAGAAACACTCAGTGCATCATGGGAAGCCCCCCAGCAACCTAAGCCTATTGTAGCGTTACTAAGGGAGGGTTCAGGGTAACTATGAGCTTTATCAAAAAGGAAAGTTTTAAGCCTAATCTTGAAAGTAGTGTGTCTGTCTCCTGAATCTAAAATGGGAGCTGGTTCCATGGTAGAGGAGCCTGATAGCTAAAGGCTCTGCCTCCCATTCTACTTTTGAAAACTCTAGGAACCAAAAGTAAACCTGCAATCTTAGAGCGAAGTGCTATGTTTAGGATAAAAAAGGTACTTTAAGATATGACGGGCCTGGTTATTCATGATTTTGTATGTAAGGAGAAGGATTTTAAATTGTGAATTTAACAAGGAACCATTGAAGATAAGTTAATATGGGAGAAATATGGTCTCTCTCTTTGCAGTTCCACTTAATAGAGTGGTGAAACAATAAAGGTAGATGCTTTTATTCAGAACTCAAGGGGCCACTGACTTGTTTGGTGAGCATTAAAAGCAAGATACACAAGGAGAAGCAATAATGCTTGGCCTCCACTTTTTCCTTAGTGGAGGTATGTGATCAGTGCTGTTTTGGGTTTTTTTTTGTCCGATTGCCAGCAAAAACAAAAACTGAACAAAAACTACCAAGTTGAATTTCATGAATCCATTGATAGAGCATTTGCTTTGGCAGGGGATGCACTCTTAGAGCGCCTTCCTGGGTGTCTTAAAGGGACTTGGCAAATGGCTCTTTTGACCTAAATACTGATTGGTAGACCCACTTCTCAAGCTGGTTCAAATCTGTGGTTTGATCTTATTTCCTTTTCCCAGGTGCCCTAAGTGAGCGTAAGAAGGTCACTCTTGGTACACAGCCCACTGTGCTGAGGACCTTCAGATCCTTGTCCACTTCCAATGTCTTTGCCTGCTCTGACCGACCCACTGTTATCTATTCCTCCAATCACAAGCTGGTGTTCTCCAACGTCAACCTCAAGGAGGTCAATTATATGTGCCCACTCAACTCCGAGGGCTACCCTGACAGGTCAGCAGCAGAGCTTTTCTTACTTTGTATTTTATCAGTCTGTAGCTTTATGGGAACTTCATCTGTTTTCTTTTCTGTGCTCGGAAGAGTTCATAGCTGTGAGCCCTTCACTTCTTTTGTTTTGATCCTCGAGCTGGCAGCACTGACTCAGATGTAGTCTCCTTTGATTACAGATGCATACAATTCCACTTTTTGATTTGCAGATAGTGGGTGTATTTCTTCTTTTCCCCCTTACTAATGCTTCATTTTTCATTACAGTTTGGCTCTGGCCAACAACAGCACTCTGACCATTGGTACCATCGATGAGATCCAGAAACTCCACATTCGCACGGTTCCCCTCTACGAATCTCCCAGGTCAGTCTCCTTTGTCAAATATTGAGTTAGAACTGAACTTGAAATGAGTATTTCACATCCATCATCTGTGCAAATAATGCTGTTTGTTCTTCATGTTTGCAGTGCTTTTTGCCCATTTGTTCTGACTAGCTACTCTCTCCCATTTGCTACATATGTGCTGGATCATTTCTTGTTCCCTGTTCTGTTCAGTCTTTGTTATGCATGACTCAGTTTTGTTTGAGGTAGTAAAAGGTCGACTGTTGTTGTCACCCTCTTAAAATAATGGCCTAAGTCATTTTTTAACAAAAGTTTTATTTTTGCCTAAATCATATTTTCAATGTTTGATTCAGTTTTTTGTCTTTTGGGAAAAAAAAAACTGAAAAAAAAAATGACTTGGACCATTATTTTAAAAGGATGATGATGTCATCCAGTCAGAAAACACAAAGCAGACTCCCCCTAGGTGATTTGTTTTGTTGAGTTTACCCATTTGTTTTTAATATTCACTAACATCTTTCTACCCCCATCTCATCTCACTCAGACGGATCTGTTACCAGGAGGTTTCCCAGTGTTTCGGAGTTCTGTCTAACAGAGTGGAGATTCAGGATGTGAGCGGCACGACATCTGCTGTACGGCCCAGTGCAAGCACTCAGGTACGGTACCTCCATGTTGTGTTTGGACTCCAAACACCCGGGAGCTTGTTTGTTTTGCACTCTAACCAGGCATCCTGACTGAGAATATTTTTCTGTTTTTTAGCAACTCCTGCAAGTCTTAAAAGGTCTGAAATTAAAATCAAGCGTAATAAGGTCTCAGAGTTTATATTTCCTAAAATGTTGCTGTATTAAGTTAAGGAAATCTGAGCAAGTGAGATTCCTTTGTTTTGATCACATTTGTTTATTTTAGAATGTGGTTATGTGGGCTGTTAATCGAACACTAACCTAATAACATAATGGAAGTAGTCCTCTGCTTCCATTATGTTTGTTGTAATAGTTTTTAGCACTTCAGACTGAAAAAGTAGATGACAGCAGGGAATTTGTCATTTTCAGCTTGAAGAGAAAGTATGTTGTACCAACTAGAGAGCAACATATCATGCTGTGCTCACATTTGTGTTCACATTCAAACCTACAGTAATTAATGAACATAACTGGACTGGTAATAGCTGAGCATGTGAAGGTAAAAGAATATAATGTCATAATATTTGCCTTGTTCATGTAACTTCTTGCCAGTAATTCTTTCAAGGTGTTTTTATATGGGTGATAAATCTTAACAGTAATAGAAGGTGAAGAGTTTAGTTCAGAGTGCAAGTTTTAATTCAGCATGTGTTCCTTACTGTAAACAAAGTCGTAGTAGAAGGAAGTCTTCTAAGTTGTATGGTTAAAACACACTTTTATTAATTACAGCCCCTGATTTTGATTGGCTCTAACGGGCAAGCGCTTTGGAAAATCCAAAAAACTTCTGTGGAGCTTGGCCTGAAGATAATATGAGTCAGTTATGATCTGTGAAAACGTTTGAAGGATTTCCAAAAAAACCTATATGGTGGAAATTCCAATATTGTGGAAAATGATGTCATAGGATACGTCGAACTCTGCTTGATCCAAGGATTCCAACGGTACCTCGATTTTGAAAATCAGCCGCACTGGTCACAAGGTACCGTTGCAAATGCAAGTTAGACTTTGCCCCAATGGTGGCGCTACAGTGCTCAAGGTAGTGGTACATAACTTGGTGAAAACAGTGATGAGGCTGTCCTGAGGAAGTGTGCCAAATTTGACCATTTTGACCAAACGGTTATGGGAAAGGAAAAAAGCTGCTGCTGATGAGTATTAATTAAAAAAAAAAACTACAGTTACTATGGGTACCTGCAGCCTTGCTGCTCAGCCCCCAGTAATAAATGTGCTGTTCTTGTTAAAGATCCTTGTGTAGTGGCAGTGATCATATAGGGACCAGTTAGGTGCATGTTTGTAGCGCTACATCTATTATAAATGAAGAAGAAGCTACGTTCAGCTGCCCCCTTACCACAAGGGGTCGCCACAGTGGATAACTCTGCATGTTTGATTTGGCAGGATTTTATGCTGGATGCCCTTTCTGACGCAACCCCAAAGGGGATTAGTCTCTGCATCTATTACAAATAAAGAGGACAAAATTAATATAGCAGCAATAAGAGTAAATGTATCATAATAACAAGAATTCTTCTGATTATAGCTTAAGTCTAATATAAAAACATTAATTTTGATTTCCAAGTAATTATAATTTTTCAGGAACCCTGAAATATTATAATTATTGTCAGAATATTTACCCTTTTAAGCCATGTACATAGCAGTGGAGTGCAATGAATGAGGAGAGATTAGGCCATTTTTTGGTCCATCATCCTCTCTTACTGTGGCAATCAGTAAAGCTAAATTTATCTGTTTAAAGAGTTCCCATCAAATTTTGACGGCATGGAACATAATCATCTTTTGTTTGATTTGTTGACAAGGAGCGTGGATGATGAGGTTTTAGTTGCCAAGAAAAAAAATAGTAGAACCAGAATTTAAAAGGGATTCTTACATGGAGAGCTAATCAAAAATGTTCAGACTTACACTGACAGCATGTATTATGTCTGCTCAGCTTGGCTCTTTATCTTCTCCAAGGGGACAGATGTGGACTTTTATTTGTGTTTGCATTTACTGCCAGAAAGCCTCTCACATGTGATGACCAGAATGATGTTTACCTGATTTTAAAATGCTCCACATCTGCTGCCACAGATGGTGCCGACTGTGCTGTTCACACAGCTCATGTTGAAATGGGGATTTGAATTGTTTTATAAACCTGTGTTTGGCTTTGTCTGCCCTTCTCTTGCTTGTTCCATCTCATCTGCATCCTTCTAGGCTCTCTCCAGCAGTGTGAGCTCCAGTAAGCTCTTCCCCAGCAGCACTTCTCCCCACGAGACCTCCTTTGGGGAAGAGGTGGAGGTTCACAATCTGCTAGTTGTGGATCAGCACACCTTTGAAGGTGAGACAGCTGAATGTACATTTCCATTTGAACTCAGAGCTGGTGATTTATATGGAGCGTATGAGGGTAAAATAGGGTTGCCAACTTGGTGAATATTTGAGCTTCAAGAGGGGGAAGGACTCATTTTACCTATAAAGTTTGCATTTTTCTTTCATCTCATTTCCTCTTTAAATATCTGTTTTTTGTGTTGTTTTTTGGGACTCTGTGATTGTGAAAAGGTTCGTAAAATATAATTATTTTTTGCATTCCGTATCTAAAGCAAATGGTGGGCTCTTTATGGAATAACTGAATGATTGAACATTTTGGGAGTAGTGCAAACAATCTCCAAGTTGAAGCCCAGGCAGGATTTCCCTCAGTCTGATTTGCAATGCAGATTTTACTGCACCAAGCCTTCCTTTTAAATACCCAGGCATGATCATGCTCAGATAAATCAGGGTATGTTATATGTTAATAATATGTAAATAAGGGACTGTGTCCAGATCTCATTCTGCTTTATTAATGTTCAATCAGATAACCACTCATTTAGATGTTGTGAGTTTTTCATCAGATATTGAGGCACATTTTGATGCATTAGAGTGCAGATCCTAATTTGTATGCCGTCATATTTTATTAATTACCTCCACCTACACTGCCTAGGTTAATGAGCAAAACAAGCAATAAAAATGAAAAATGTCCATACTAGACAGGTGCAATAAAACTATAAAGAGAATGACGGAGACTTATAAATTCCTCAGTACACAGACGCAGGGGATCAGTCTGGTTTGCTACATTATCCTGAAAGTCTTGCTCACCGTCATACAATGAATCTGGCATTTAACACAAATGGAAAAAAAACCTGTATAGTGGGCCAAGAAGAATCAGACAGACCTGTATAAATTATATACAGGATGAGAGGACAAAAGCATGCTAATTATTTAACCATCTACTAACATGGAATGAACTGTGTGAACAATTATCAGTGGGTGTGTGGAACATGAGTTTGTAATAGATGCATCTATTAATGAATGTATTGTACAGTGTCATACAATTACTGCACGACATTGTTTAATCCAATGTAAAGTGCTGCTGAGATTGCATTATTCAGATAAACCTGAACAAGATATTTCTGGCGAGCTCACCTCAGTGTGTTAAATGTGATTCAATAGAAGCAACTGGAGAGGAAGGGAGAGGGAGAAACGGGTAGAACCGTGTGTTGTCTTGTTTTTGTTCATTCAGTGTCGAGCTGGTCTGATTTTTGGTTACAGTGTGAACTAAAGTGGGATATTGGATATTGTCTTTGTTAGGAAGTGTGTGCATTTTTAAAACACCAACAAGACTAATAACTTCTCAGTGCTTATTGAAAAACAAATTATTTAATCAGAGCAGAATAGAGAGATACTGCTTTGTGAGTGGACATTGTAAACTGTAAATTGTGAGTGTGACAGGGTTTGTCTGTGGTAGTTTTTCTGTATAGTGTACTGTAGTAATTTTTTAAAACCTGCCTGGCTATTCGGGCTTGCCTTGTCCAATTTTATTGTAACCATGTTACAGTGTTTCCATTAAATAATAATAAATAAAAGAGAATTGCTCTTCAATTATTAACAAAAACTTTCATGAAAACAAAGAAGTTAAATCCAATTAACAGAGACACGCGTTGTTCGTATGTTTCTAACTCAGGCATTTGTATTTTGTGTATCTGTCAGTTCTGCATGCCCATCAGTTCCTCCCCAGTGAGTATGCCCTCAGCCTGGTGTCGTGTCGCCTGGGAAAAGACCCGTCGGTGTATTTTATCGTCGGCACCGCCATGGTGTACCCAGAGGAGGCTGAGCCCAAGCAGGGACGCATCGTTGTCTTCCACTACACCGACGGTCAGTACCCAAGCTTTCGTCAGCTTTCTCCACTTGCAGCAAACAGACCTAAAAACACTTTTCTGTCTTGTTCCTCCGCCTTATCCCGTTTGTCTTCTCACTGAGCTCATTTTGCCTTGCTCACTTTATCCTTCACCTGTTTTCATTTTCTCCTCTCCACCCTCTGTCCTGTATTTCACGCACGAACACTTTGTCCTGCCATGCTCCTGTTTCCCTCCTCACTTAATCATTTTCTTATCACTTCTTATCAGACGTTCCTCCTCTCAACACTACTGATTCTTCTCATTTCCTTTCACACTGCGCCCCTCTCAAGGTGCATTGCGTGCCTTTCATTTATCCTCCTACAGCTCTTCATTTTGCCCATATCCTCATTCTGAATGCATCTCCTTTTTTTTTCACTTTTTCCACATCTCTCAATAATTGAGCAATAGTCAATTTTTTTTGTAGGTGCTAGTTTAACTCAGTATTTCCTGTCTAATGCTATGAATGTTAACACAACACTGACTGACAGATATTGTGCTTTTTCCTGCAGGTAAGCTCCAAACCGTAGCTGAGAAGGAGGTGAAAGGAGCTGTCTACTCTATGGTAGAGTTCAATGGCAAATTGCTGGCCAGCATAAGTAGCACAGTAAGTGGTCATTGTGTCTTTATCTGGACTTCAAAAAAATCCTGCCTTTTTCCTTACTGAGCTGCACTTATAATCATGTTTGAAAACCTGAAGAAAAGTGTAGCTTGAAGGTTAAATGCCTTTAATTTGTTGAATTCTATTTTTGCTCTGGGGCCACAGTAAAAAATTTCTTGCACAATTAAATCTTTACACTCAGCCTTTGGGAAGGTGCCCCAGTCAAGTGCACCTCTATTGCAATTGCTTTCACTTCCCACGTCAGAATTTACCATCTGGTCCAGAGATTAAAAGCAGCATCTCTCTATTCTGCTCCAGTTTTCTCGTTAAGTGGCAAGAAAACTGTGAGTTGTAACATGTGTTTACCCATATAACTGGCCAGAATCTACAGCTGCTCAAGTTCAGCTTCCAACTAGTGAAACTTTTACTCAAATCCTCATTTAACCTTATCATGAAGACTGACTGCATATTCATTTCCAAAAATGTGAGAATATATTAAATTTAGGTTCAAAGGTTTTTTGTATCATGCTGAAGAGATATCAACTGAAGGTGAACTAGGACCAGGCTGTACTTTCATGTAATAGCAATTTGTACCACAAGATGGTGCATTGAGTCAATGTAACCTTTATTTAGATGAGTGAAAGAACACATTTTTATTTGCAATGGTGGACAATTGAGGAAATTAGGATAGACCTAAAAACATAATCAGTTAAAACAAAAATGGCGCACGTGAAAATATTTCAGGGGTAAAAAAAGCTGCCCCCTTGAGAGTTTTTGTTTAAATTTGCAGACAATATATTTTTAGCATTAACCAGAGCACAAGGAAAGTTTTGTTCAGGAGTTGGTCACAGTGCTCAGTGTACCTCATTTAGTCCACGTCCACATGAGTTGTGTGTTTTTGATTTTCTTTGTTTGTCACATCAAAAAGAAAAGTGCCTCCTCAGCCATTTTCCTCCAATATCAAAATCTGTTTATCCCACATGGATAAATGTAAGGATTGCTTGACACACAACCTCTCCTCCACTCTCCTGTAATACCATACTCATTCACACTAAGTTACAGATAGATTAAAAGGATTAAAAGCTTAAAAGGCATCTTTATCTTAAGATTTAGTCGCATGGGTTTCATATTTCTGGAACTCATCACTTTGTACAGCAACTCACTTCCCACTGCACCACTTTTTTATTTTTACTCTTACCAACTGCATAAGTTGACCTTAAATCATTCATACTATACAATTTGAAGCATCAGCCATGACTTTTTGATTAAAGAGTAATCCATCTTTGAGGCAGTATTAATTTTTCTCTTCAGTAACAACCTCGGTAGAACCTTATAGAACATGGTGACATAACTGGACAGCTTTTTTTTCTTTTCTTTTTTTTTTTTTAACACAAATTTTTACTCCTGGGCACTATACAGATGCCTTGATCTTTCTTGCCACATCTTCTTAGTGTCTTTTAAGCAATAATTAATTTCTGCTCAAACATCATATGGGCACACAAAGGATTTTGATATTTCTGAAAATGTAAGAAATTCTCTGACTGAAATGGAAACAAGTAACCTTGATTTTATATGGGAATACACTCAGCTGGCAGCCAACTAAGTGGAATCCCCTTTTGCAAAAAGAAGCAGAAAAGTTGCACACATCTGACTCGAACTGATTGCAACGTGTTGGCAATCTGTCTACGCGTATAAATTAGACGGCAGTTAATTTCTATGAGCGCGATTGGAGTAAGTCGGAATCAGACCTTGATTGTTTTCAGGCAGATTGCTCCCACCTGTGCAGTCACCTTGTGATCAAAAGTGGTCGCCCAGAGTTTGAGGGTATTGCACGCTCAATTTTTGGACGACCAATTGGTTGCCACAGCTACTTGCAAACGGTCTCCGACAGCAACAATAAATCAGTGCAATCACCAGGCAACCACCTTTTTTTTTTTTTTTAAAACCCCCCCCCTAGTCACAAGGAGGTTGCCAACCTATTTTTACTTGCGTGTAACTGAGCCATTAAGTATAAAAACTATAATTTGTTCAACACTTTTTGAGAGAAAAAGAACCCGAATATTAAAACAAGGAAAAAATAGATCCGAAGGTGATTTTAAAAAAGGAAAAGAGGAAGAATAGTAAGTAAAGCAACAAATAGAATCTTAATAAAGATTACACTTTTAATCTCCTGTAAACCAGCTGAGTTTTTTTTAAATCAAGGATAGTCTTTTTTTTTTTCCTTACATACTGTTACATTTGTTGAAGTAATGATAATAAAGCTGCTTAGCTTTAATCTATTGAATCCACCATCATGTGACTCAAAATTAGGTCACAGAAATCTACCTTCAATCCTTCATCAATTACTTAGCCCAAATCCATTTTTAAAAATTGTTAGCTGGTGCAGACACCATGAAACTGCAAGTGTAATTAGCAGTTAAATGCTCATTAATGTTGCAGCGCATAATTCATATACTCAATCAGCACCTCAACCTCACGCTCACACATAAAATCCAGAGTGGAAGTAAAATGTCATACACTTCATCAAACGTGGCTAAAGCTAATTGCTGATCCTCTTACCTTTGGCAGCTTGACAACTAAAAATTACACACCCTGACTGTTTGTTTAAGGTCCGTCTGTACGAGTGGACGGCTGAGAAGGAGCTGAGGACTGAGTGTAACCACTACAACAATATCATGGCCCTTTACCTGAAGACCAAAGGAGATTTCATCCTGGTGGGAGACTTGATGAGATCCGTCCTGCTGTTGGCATACAAATCCATGGAAGGCAACTTTGAAGAGGTAAGAAGAGAAGAAGGTTTAATATCTCAAACAAGTTGGCTGCTCTGTACCAAAAGCAACTGTGAAAACGCAAATTAGCCTTGATTTTTATCCAAGGCTGCTGGTTTTGAAAGAATTGGACTTTATTTTTACCGATGTTGGTTCGGTGTCTGTTTATCCACATTTACATATTTTAACTCTTCTCTTTGGGGTATAAATGTTGTTGTTGTTATTTTTTTTTTTTATGTCTACCAAGCATAGCCTTATACCTCACAGCCTTCTGATGAGCCAAGTGTTCAAATTGATTTGTGGCAGAAAGATACAGAGATTTGATGATGAGTCACGCATCCCATTGTGTACATGTTGTGTTGCTGTGCTCAGTGTAATAAGTCCTGGAGACCAAAAGGGCTTGAATTTATTTAGCAACATAACATACCTTCAAGTGTCTCAAAATTTCAGATAGAAAATATTGTGTTCTTACATTTCAAAGCAGCCATAATCAATATTTTGCATTACCAACATATCAAGTGTAGCACCTAAAAAAACTCAACTCTGTAGTTTTCTGTGGAGGGAGATAGAAAATCTTTACTTTTCTCTGCCAGAAGCTCAAGGTAGGTGCAATAGGCTGTTGTTTTGAGAGAAATATGATTATAAATCCACTGTACACTATCTGCCTAATAGTGCTGTGCCAAATCATATCCTTCATGATAATACTGACATACATTTAAGGTAATATTAAAATGTCATATCTCTAGTGCACGCAACAGTGAGATAAGTCCAGGCATGTCTGAGAGCAAGAGCTACATGTCAGCCTAGGATGACATCAAATGGGAGCGACTTCAAAAACCTCCAATAAAGTATAGTACTTTGCAAAATATGTAAGAAAATAGTTCCTGCTAAAGGTGGAAACACCACATTTCACCACTTGAGGCAAAATCACATCTTCAAGCACAGCCAGCTCTACAAAGAGGAGATGCCAGCAGCTGGCGATGTGCAACCCAAATGTAAACAAATGACTCCACAGAGTGTTGCTCCAGCACGCTCTAGTTTCACTCCATATGAAAGGAGGAGCAGTGGATGGAGATTGCTGATGTGGTTACATGGTGGAAAAGCAGGGCTTTAAGCAGCTGATTAAAAATCTCGACCCAAGATAAAAACATCTCAGGTAGAAAATATTTTTCACTTTCATTATGTGGCAATGTTGTGCAGTTATTGTTAAATTAAAGTGTTAAGCAGTTATTTTATGCTAAAAATTTCAAGGGGAAAAAAAAAAACACTGGCTACTTTTATGCTTACATTTGACCTACCGTGTCACTGGATTTAATGTTGTGTCAGTAGTATTGCACTAGGCTGCTGTTCCTGCTGCTGGCACCTTGTTTCAAGAGATTCACACTTCAAATTAGGAAGTGTCATCAGTGACAGTAGGTCTTTGGAAAAGAAAGATGGAAAATGCCCTTCATTTACTTAGACTTATAAATGGTGCTGCCTCCAAGCTGCATGCATCAATAAAACGTTCAGTATTTTTTTTCTTCATTATCGCAGATTTTCTTGAAACATTGTGATATAAATTGCCAGCATCAAACAGAAGAAGGCAGTCAGAGTTTGCAACTAGCTGGTGAAGATGGTGACACATTTGGCTGATAAACAGCAGGTTATTATCTCAGAAGTTAATCTAGACCAAAAGCACATCTAAAAGAGTAAATAATGGCCTTACTTTTATCTAAAGTGAAGTCCCATAAACCTGTGTTCTCTCTAATGATCAACAGGAGCCGTCCTAATTTGTTCATCGTCTCAATCACTAATTTTAAGCCTTCTTTAATACAGCGTGATGTTCTGTTTTGCCAGTTATAGACTCCTATTAGGAGTAAAATGGATGATAAAGCAGGTTATTATTATTTAGAGCAT
Organism: Cichlasoma orientale; assembly: GCA_034780415.1. Classification (NCBI taxonomy): domain Eukaryota; kingdom Metazoa; phylum Chordata; class Actinopteri; order Cichliformes; family Cichlidae; genus Cichlasoma; species Cichlasoma orientale. The sequence continues at coordinate 623,537 of JAVDPK010001432.1, read as the reverse complement.
GTTTGCCCTGTGGTGGGAGTGTTACAAGAGCAAGTATCCCTCCTTAGAGCGTAGAGGCAGTGAGTTGACGCTGCAGATACTGAAGAGTACAGAGTAGTGTCCATCACAGACCCAGTTCACAGTGCTTATATTGTGTTCTGTGCATGTAACCAGCATGAAAAGAACAGATTTTAAAAGTATTTTTCTCATGCCTTTGTATTGAAGGGCATTTGATATTGCTCTTGGATTGAAACCTAAAGACTGTATGTTTGGAGTCTGCACTTCTTACCTCATATATATTGCAGTATTTGCAGTATAACCACCTTGGTTTTTGGCAGTTCCTCTCTGGTGTTTACTGTTTTCTCTGACTCATCTTGTGTTTGTTTTTTGGTTATTTACATTAGATTGCACGTGACTTCAATCCTAACTGGATGAGTGCAGTGGAAATTCTGGATGACGACAACTTCCTGGGGGCGGAGAACGCCTTCAATCTGTTTGTCTGCCAAAAGGACAGGTGAGGAGGAGCATAAACTGTTACAGGGTATAAATGGTGAAGTGCAGTGAGTATTTCTGCACATTAACATGAAGCATTCCTGTAAGCATTACAGTCCCATTACCTTTTTCTATTGTAGCCAAGTTCCTGTGTCAACTCCGATATGTATTCACTTGAACCAGTATCATGTCATTACGAGGCTCATCGTTCTATACAGCGCTGCGCGGTACTTTTTTAGAGCACCCTCAGTGGAATGAATGTGGTGCAGCTGCACCATCTTTGCATTTGTTTGTTATCTCACCACTGAGCTTTTAGCCACTCTGCTGCATTTCTCTCTTTAGCAATTCTGCTATAAAACAAGTCTTGACTTTTAAGGAAAAGGAAGAGAGATGTGGTCTGGAAGTGAGTGTGCTACATTTATGCCTCAGTTTATTATGAACCTTCTACATCAAGCTGGACCTCTCAATGCTTTTGACCTTTATTTTTGTATCACATCTCTCTTCCTGTTGCTCTCTCTCCTGTTTCTCATCCTTTTGTCCATTACTTCTCTATCATTCTCTGACCTTTTCTAACGCTTCTGATATCTCTGCCCCCCCCCCTTTTTGTTTTGTTTAATCGATCAAGTCTTTCCCCCAACAATTTCTTATTTTTCCATTGACATAATTTTCTCTTTGTTTTTGCACTTTATTTTCTCTCTCTCCTATCTGTCATATTTCAACTCTTCTTCCCGCATGTTTTATTCCTTATTGTTTGTAATCCCTCCCTCTCCACCTTTTGCATTTCTGTCCCATTGTCCTTCCTCTGGTCAGTGCGGCCACCACAGATGAGGAGCGTCAGCACCTGCAGGAAGTGGGACTGTTTCACCTTGGGGAGTTCGTAAATGTCTTCTGCCATGGTTCACTGGTGCTTCAGAACCTCGGCGAAAGCTCCACACCTACCCAGGGCTCTGTGCTCTTTGGCACGGTTAATGGCATGATTGGTAAGTCCGCAGAGAATTTCACACATGCACTTTTACACAACTACTGCTTTTGCATTAATTTCAAAAAAACATTTTTCTTTAAATGAACCTCTTAAAAGAATATGTGAATATTCTACATGTTTATGCCAAATTACTGTAAAGCTGCAACTTAGCTTCCCAAGACTGAGGGGAGGTGGAAGCTACAAGCCTGGTAACAAAAGTAACAGTATTTAGTTACCAGCACCTCTCAAACGAATTCAAAAGCATAAACTCGACTTGTGATCATATTTTGCTTTTTCCACTTTGTTTTTTGCACAGATTAAACACAAAGAGAAACACTGAACTGTTTTCTTGGCTGGCAGCAGTAACTTTCTGGTGTCCACTGGTTGCCTCAAACTGAGCTGAGGCTCTCAGCCAAGAAACAGTTCAGCCTGTAGCGCTCCAAAACCGTTTCACCTTGACTTTTGTCCTGGTCAAGCAAATGATATAATTTATAATAATTAGTAGGCTTGGAAGTGATGCTAGTTAGATATTTTTCAGGGCAAGGCTAGATGACTTTGGCCATCTAACTGTTGGGGAAAAGTGTTTTTTTGTTTGTTTGTTTTTTTACTTTAGAATTATTTTAGGTTTAGTTCATCTTAATGAGAAAATCAGTATATTTTCCCACTCACTTGTAGTAGTGTCCAGTCATACAGAATGCTGTGGATTTATTTGTAATATCCATCAGTGGAGATGAGCAGGATTTAGTCTGTGGACTAACTGCAAGTTATGATACTGTGTAATATGTAAATCAAACAGAACGCAAGTCATTTAAAACCTAGATTTAATTTTAAAAAGAAAGTTTTTGGAAATACAATAAATTTAATGGTAGCAAAAGTTAGATGTTGAGCACTTTATTGAATCTGCCTCTTCTTCTTTTAGCAGCACCCTCTGTTTAGGAACTGAGGAGACCAGTTACTGTAGGTTTCAAAGAGAAATGTTCTCCCTTTTTATGCTTGGGTGTCTGGTCTGGACAGGCCAGTTTTATAGTACTTGGGCTCTTTTACTGTGGAGCCAAGCTGTCATAAGATGTGCACCATGTGGTTTGCCTTGCTGAAATAAGCCACTTCCCAGGAAAAGACATGGTCTAAGTGGCAGCATTTCTTGCTCAGATACCTGTATATTCAATTTTAATTTTTTAACCGGTTTTAATGAGATTATCAATGTTGCTCTCTTCAAATCTGTGTTTTTAATCCTATTGCTGATCAGAATATGTAGGCAAATAATGAGGATTATCCTTAAAATGCTGAAATATGGCTGAAGTATTTATACAGCTTTTTTTGGTCCTAGCTTTTTCTAAAATTGTTTGCATCATATTAAAAATTAGATTTTTTTTTTTTTGAAAGACCTCATAATTTCTCTCTCTTGACATTTATTATGCCTTTTTCTAGTCTTTTCAGATTTACTATTTAACAATTATTGTAGCAAATTATTACAGTATTTTACAAAGCTACATATTTTTTGGAAATTGGGCGGTTATTCAAAAACTTAACAGCAGCGTGTGTTTTTGGAAACACTGCCTCTGTTGCTGAGGATAAACCACCGGTGTCACTGTGAGCAACCTTGAAACAGATTTTGGTGGGAAAAAATTCCGATGAAAAATCTCCCAATGACACGGCGTTCCTTCAGCAAATGACTCTGCAGTGCTACAGTCACTGTCAGTGTTTTCATATACCTCAGGCTAATTAGAGAGTACACAAACTTCTCCAAAACCATTTCTTCAAAACTAATGTTTCCATTTGAGAAAGGAATAAGAAAGGAAAAGAAATCACAGTTTACACCTCATTACTCAGATTAAAACCAGTAACTTTCAGCCTGGCAGTAATGAAGCTGCGCAGAGATGAAAAACGTGGAGCACACAACATTTAGACACTGCAGTAATTCACCCCTTGAACTTGCAGAGCACATTATTTCCCCTCAGCAACCTCTGTGATTCTTTAAAAAGTGTCAGAGGAAAGTTTAACGGGAAACGAGGATCGCCATTGTACATTCCAGTAAAAGGTTTCCACAGTAGCTGGTAAACTAAAATGAGCTGCAGTGTCTAATGAAGATAAATACCGCTGCCAGGGTTATTGCTCTGAGATACTTTGATTTATTAGATCTTACTGGAAAGAAGCTGCAAGGCCGCATGATTATTCCCACCAGACACCAAGAAACATGTGGAAAAACCTCCAATAAACTTCTTGAAAATGCAGATAATCTTTGATGGGAAGATTATCATAATCCATTGAAGTGATGTGCGAGAGTCCATGATTTGGGAAAAGCTAAGCTTTAGGATTAAATGCTAAATTAAAATTAAAAATGTTTTAGTTGTGTTGTTGGTCAAATGGAGAATTAAAATGTATCTGCAAGTAATTAGTTTGCTCTTTTTTTGTGACAGCAGATTGCCGCATTTGGCCAGACCAGAGTTCTAAGGACCTCTTATTATTGTTGATGCTTACAGGGATTTTTAATTTTTTTTTTGTTTCGCCTGTGCTGCAAGTGTTTCCTTACGTCTTACTGTACGAGTATGTCGCTCAGAAGGTTCCTCTTGTCCTAGTCCTCTTTTTTTCTTTTAAAAAAAAAAAGAGGCTCCTGCAATTTGGGGGGGCTCTAGGAACTTAAAACTGTTTATGATGGATGGATGCCACCTTTTTTTTCTGTCTTTGTCCAAATACCATCTCTAAAATTTTCACTGTTTGTTAGACAAAACAAGACAGTATGCAAATGACGCGCCATGAATCAAATTTATGTGTAAATTCCTAGAAAATCAGCAGGAGAAAATGCATAATCATTTGTTTTCATCCGGAACTGTTATGCAGATTGTAGTTGCTGGAACCAATTCTCCAGTGGAGCATCAGTTAACCCTCTAATGAACAAAATCATGTGGCATCTGTGTTTTGTTTTGTTTTTTTGGTTACTTGGAAGACCTTTATTGTCTCCCCATTGCTCCACAGCAAAGCAAACAAACACAAAGCATGTGAAAGCATGAGTTTACTGTTTGACACGTTTAGCACAGGCCTCCATCACACTGTCATACAATATTACACTTAATAAAGAAAAGGTATTAATTGCCTAATAACAAATCCTCATGTTGCTCACCAGCGCCAACTTTTGTTTTACATTTTTAATTTTCTTCTGACATTTTTGACAAATCAAAGCTAATCAGATTAATAGATGATTATAGTAGTTGCAGCCCTGATGTCCTCCAGGCTGCTATCTCAAATACAGAGAAAATTAAAAAAAAAAAAAAAAAAAGCTCTGCTTTGCATATCAGTGCAACTCTTTGTTCACAAGTTGCCTGTTTTTGTGCACATTACTTCCCCAGAGCGTCAAAGTAGCCCAATCAGTGTACCAGAACTTTAATTTGTAGCACAGAGAGGCGTGCGCTACTCCTTCGAAACTGTGCGACTACAAGATTTACAGCACAGTTGGTCTCAAAATGAGACCGTTTGGAAGTCTTTTCAATTATTTACCTGTTGAAATCATGTTTCTTTACACCCAAAATGGTGCCAGCATACAAGCATGAAATTTGTATTCGGGAGCTTGCAGTCACTCTAATGATCTTGTGATTTATTAATTATACAGATGTTGTGAGTTTATTATGAATCTAGTCCTTAAACTTCTTTTTTCTTGCTGATGTGAACCCAGAGGTATTTTCCCATCTGCTGCAGTGACTGCAGAGAGGTGAAAATCAGTTGTGTTTTTGACTAAAGTGTGTGTGTGTGTGTGTGTGTGTGTGTGTGTGTTTGTAGGTCTGGTGACGTCCTTGTCCGAGGGCTGGTACAGCCTCCTGTTGGACCTGCAGAACCGCCTCAACAAAGTCATCAAGAGCGTGGGCAAAATCGAGCACAGCTTATATCCTTTTTTCTAAGTGAGGCTGCCATCTGTCAGAGAGATGGAGACGAACTGCAGTGACAGCTGTGATCTGGGAAGCAAAAAGAATAGTTCTGGTTTTTTTTCTTTCTTTTTCTTAATTGGCTTTGATTTGTGTGATGGATATTTCAAGTATGCTAAAGTGTGTATTCAGCTCCACTGCCTTTTGGTCTTGTGATATGATTTGTATTTATAGCTTAAACTATAGCCAGTGTAGCACTTAGTGAAAGAAGTCATTGTGAAATATTTTGTCATTTTTAAGCTGGTTCTAACTTCTCTAATGTGACGTTTGACTGATTGCGTTCATCTTCTACTCTAGTTTTCCAGCCGACCACGTGTCTTGATGCTTTAGACCGCTGGTCAGACAAAACTAATCTTGAAGATATCGTCTCGGGTTTTAGGAAATGTCATTTTTGCTTGTTTTTTGGATTTCATTGACTTGTCCAGTCAGTGAAGAAAATGCAGCCCTGTTTACAATAGGGAGCGTGCAGTGAAAGATAACTGAAACTGTAGTCATGCTAAATTTGATTTTATTTATATGCAACACTAAATAATACATTTACCATGTATTTCCTCACAACTTGTCATGGTTCAGCAGTAACATCATGACTCGGCCGACCTTTTCAGACCTTTTCTGTGTGGTCTTCTGCACAGTGCTGCTTTTATTAGACTTTTTTCACATCATAATGAATATTTGTTGACTCTGCCTGAGGGAAAGCGCGTGTCGTTGTACCTAAGGTGCAATCCTCTGGTGAAGCAGCTGCCTCGTATTGATATTCCTTGACTGCGCTGCACCTGGAGGTCCTTCCACACGGAGCGAAAGACAGAACAGGCCACAGGATTCATTGACGGGGACCTCATTGAAAGCTTCCTGGATCTCGGCCGGGCAAAGATGCAGGAGGTCGTCAGCACTCTACAGGTAGGAGCTCATGTTCTTTTGTATCTACACATAACCAGGATGGCATTCAAGTGATGGGAGTAAATTGTAACAAAAACATGCAAACCGGGGTCTTTTTTGAGGGTCAGCTTAAGTTTAGTAAGGACTAAACATTAATAACATAATAACTTTTCCCTTTATGACCTCGAGTCCAGTACAGGAAAAAGGTTGCGCATCCTTTGGCATCACCATCATTCATCTGTTAAATCCCACCAGATCTTTTCACTTGGATTCAAGTCAGTATGCTTACCTACCTTCACTGTAAACACTGAGAGCTTCAGCTGCTCTTGAGAAACATTTCCAGTTTTCGCAGCTTGTCAGATTGGCCTTCTCAATCTCATGGCAAACGCGCATCTAGTCTGTGAGTCTACACAGTTCCAGTTCAGTCTCCCAAACCTCTGTCTTCATGTCACCTTCCATATTTCAGTCATATTATGTTCAAATAAGCAGTGTGGCAAAGTTAGGCAGACATATGGTCCCTGCTTGGTTAGTGCTTATCGTGCAGTCTGTCTGTTTCTGCCTTCGTCACTTTCTCCTGCACACAGCCGGCAGTAATATGGAGGCTCTTTCTCCACAGTTGTTTTTGGAAGTCTGATGCTCCTCGGGGAAATCTTACACTTTGTTCCCGGGTGTGCTGCTATATCATAACTTTTAAACCTGGATTTTGAATTGCCTTGGAAATCTTGTAACCAGTGTTGTTTTGGTGAAAGGAAATACTTCAGCTTAGCTTTCTGAAACGGCTCTCTTATCTTTGACACGTGTACAACTGCGCAGATGGGCTTGTATCTGCATCACTGAAATAAATTCAGTGTTGTTCCCTATAGCATAGATACATATTGGTATTGTGAAATTTAAAGTGAACAAACAAATATGAAAGCTAGTGTAATAACAGGGGGTTCGCAGAAGCCATAAATAAGAGCAGAAGTCCAGCAGAAGCATCTGGTGAAGAAATAAAGCAGTATGTAGTTTGTACTTGTGTTTTTGGCTTAAAGCGATGCTGAACTTTGAATGACTCTTTGGGCACTTTTTATTAGCTGACTGGGAACTGGAAATAACATTCATAGCAGAACAGGTGGCAAAAAACATTCTGGCAGGTAAACAAATAACAATATTGTGCTTTGTGTCTCCTTACCCACACTGCATTTAAAAAAATTACACTTTTAGTTGATAAACAAAGGCTGTTCCCTGTTTGCCTCTCGAGAGCAACCGATAAAGACAGTCCAAAATATTTGGATGGTTTGTTTGCCAGGAGATGCCGGTTCATAGCCAGAATTCTGCTAAAGTTGGATCACTGCTTTAAAAATAAAATATGTTGCCGTATTAGCTGCTCACTTGCATCTCCGTGCAACTAAAAATAGGTACATTCAAGAATAATTGCAGATTTGATGTAAAAAAAATTAAGCCAGTTCTTTTGAGCAGCCTAAATTCTTCATAAACTAAAGTGAATCACAACTTTAAAAAGCCCAGAGGCTGTCCAACCTCATCCAATTTAGTCATATTAAGGCAAAATAAGTAGTTAAACCTTTGATTGTAATGAAATAATGTAATCAGTTGTTTGTTTGTTTGTTTTTGTCTAATGCTTACACCTTTATTGAAACCCCATCATTTAAATCCCAGTGAAGAGAAGCTGTGGTGCAGAACAGGAAAAGCCAACAACATCTAGGTACAGCAGTGTGGGATTAAACAGAAATGCTCATTAAATGCACGTATAAAAGAAATTGGGCTAAACGAAGCATTTAGTAACTTGACCAGGCGTGATAAAAGATTTTCAAAAGCTTTTAAGATCATTTCAAGTCCAATCAAGTGAAATCAAAAAGCAGGTGAAAGAGTAAGACTGAGTAAAAACGCTCTCCTGCCCACCCGCCTGTGTACCTGTTCATTTCTCATCTAATGTAGAAGTGGCACCGGTGAGGTTTGTGTCAGCATTGGACGCTCACAACTCGGTGTCCTTCGATTTCAGATCGATGACGGCAGCGGCATGAAGCGTGAAGCTACGGTGGACGAGGTGATTAAGATTGTAGAGGAGCTGACAAGGATCCACTAGTGTGCAGCACACTCGAGAGCCCTGCTGAGTGAGAGGACGGTCCCGAGGCGCAGCGATGGGCAAAAACGTCGAGGAAGGGAATGGTTTGGCTTTTGCAGATATGTAAATAATTATAAATAAACAATGTGTGCATGGTCATCCTTCAGACTTTGATTTGTCACCTGTTGAGACCCTGAAGGTGCTTCATGATGACTGTAGCACTCTTCATTTAGACAAGAGTCTCTAGGCGAAGTGCGTAGCATCCTGTCTGAACAACAGAAAGACCAAAGTGAAGACACTGGTCTGAGTGCGTTTGAGTGTGTGTGCGTGTGTGTGTGTGCGCGTGCGCATGTGCGATTGCGTCTGTGTGGAATATAAATAGGAAAAACCCCAGAGATTTTCCTCACACAGAAACCTTCTCTGGGATCTTTGTGGCAGTTTAAGGTTAGCTGGTTCTGTACACCCCACCTTTTAAATCTGACTGCTTTACAGTTCCCAAGTTTATTCTTTAAGTCCGGAGAAAACTTGTTGTATGAGAAAAGGATAGATTTATAGATATTTTGTCTTTGTGATGTTTTCTTTGTTAATTCTAATAAACTTTGCTTTAGTATTCTTCACATCTGTGTCTCGGGTTGTTGCTTATTGTGAAAATCCAGGCTCTTCTGATCAGTTTTCACAATCGATTAATCTTCCTCATTTTAAGCCGCGTGGCTCCGGGTTGGCACCGTCAGTCGAGACTGTCACATGAACAAAACACGCAGGATCTCCGTGAGCTTTGGGGTTACTCAAGAAGACTTCCAAATACTTTTATGTAGTATTTTATGAAAAGTTGCTTTTCATGTAGCAGCTCCAGCATGTAAAGGCTTTTCCTTATAAAGCCTCATCATAGTGCATTAGCACTACATTCTGTGCAGACATTTATGGTTCCCGGATGATGCAGCTCATCACTTTTTCTTCTTTTTTTCTGAAATTTCTCTGCAACTATTAGTTTTAGTATCAGTAATTTTATAATTTTTATGGCCCTTTTTTCCCCTCTTTTTCTCAGCAGTTTGCACGTATTTTAGTGTAAATCAAAGGTACAGACATTCCTGTTGGCTGCAAATTGTGTCTGTTGCTAATGAATAAAACATGCCAACAAGTTTAACTACAATATTTAAGATGACGGCATCATTTTGATATGTCAATCTCTAATTTCTCCCAAGTGATGAGATCCTGGTGCTCCGATATCTCAAATTGAGCTTTAATAAAATTGCACTGGGCTGATGATGCAGTTCCAGCTTATTAAATGTGAGACTGCTATTTCTTTTGATCATTTATTTTACCACTTTTTAACAAAATAATCAATTGAGATAAAAAATAATCATATTTTCAATAAACAGTAAGGAAAAAAAAAATCGTGCCTTTCAAGATACAAACCATGAGGTGCTTCACATTAAATGGAGCCAACATAAAGCATGAGAACAGGACTAAAATGATACCAGGATGTCCGACATTAGCAGATTGTTTGGATTCAAAGGACACTGCCTAATTGTACCTACTATTTACCTGTAATGTTTTACAGTGTGGTATAAATACTCATTAAGTAAAAGCTCTAAAAAGTTCTTCCCCTGCTCAGCTGGTGCAGCTCTTAACATGCAGTTTTATAGCCTCTTTATTTGGGGAGAACTGTTAGTATTTAAGCTGCAGAGTTTACTCTTCCTGCTTTTAAATACAGTTATTTCAATATTCTTCCACAAGGTGCCCCCCACATTTGCCGCAGTCAACCTCGTTTATCAAATTAAAACAGCTCCTTGGGTTTTATTTAGCTGACTTGCTGCTGTCAGCCGCTGAGAATATTGGGCCTAAAACCAGGAAAAATTGTTTTTAGAAGTGTTTCTGGGACAGTAAATCTGTTTGTGTGCTAAGCGCTGTGCATTGTTTTCTCAAGCATCTCATTAATTTATGTTGTGTGCACATTTCTCTTCATCTCCAGTAAACAGTGTCAGATTAGAATAAAGCAGCCTCTCCCGCTGAAGGTATCAGAGGTCTTACAGACTGAAATACCTCTAGGCTGACTGTGCAAACCAGCCTTTAGAAAGAATTCTCTCCACTGAGGGTTTGAAGGAAACTGGTCAGTGACTGGCAGCGGAGGTCCACTGCCAATTCTCCTGAGCTATTTTTGTCCTCCTGTCACCATCCTGAGGCTTTTTCCTCTGTTTTTTTTCTCTCTTTTTTTGCTCTGCTTCCACTTCCATATTCACACCCACTGAACTCTGAGTTTACTGAAGACCTCTATGCAGTTCGCAAATCAAACTTGAGTGCAGACATCAAGTATGATTTCAATGATAGATGTGAAAATGTGATAATGACACATTAAACTCAAATGCTTGTGCCCGTTTTCACTGATGTTAGATATTTTGTGATGGAAAGTCATACTACTCTAAATGCTGCTGCATCCTAACTTGTGCACATGCACACACTGCACTGATGACTTGCCACGGAAATGCCAGAAAGCAGGATGCTGCGCGGGGGGGGGGGGGGGGGGGGGGGGGGGGGGGGGGG
>JAVDPK010001432.1:585637-603296 GCA_034780415.1 Cichlasoma orientale | reverse complement strand
AATAAAACTGGCATTTAAAGGGTTAAAAAGCTGAAAATTATTTAATGTTTGGTATTTTTGAGTAGGTCTGAAGTAGAATAAGTGATTTATGAAAAAAAAGCAAAAAAAAATATTAACGTATGATGATTTTATAGCAGTTTTTAGGTGCGTGGACATTTTTGCCTCGAAGGTGTCCAGCGTGGTAAAAAATCGAGGAGGGCATAATGGTTAAACATCTAGATACTGTTTCCACCACTATGTAATGGTAGGCTGCAATGTCCCAAAGTTTAATTAACAACATTATATTTAATTCTTCTCGAATTTTCTAATTTTTCTCGTGTGCAATTGTGTTTGAGATTTTGAAGGGGATTAAAATGACACATGCCCCCTTCGCACCCAGTTACAGCTGCTACAAGGTGTGATTGGACAACTGCTGCGGGTTTAGCATACTAAATGTATAATCAATGATAAAAGCATATTAGCGGCACAGTTTGGAGGTGCAATATACTTTGGTTTATCTGCCCGAACTCACCGCTGTCCACCACGTTCCCGGGTTGTCCAGGCCACAGTTGTCGCTGTACTCCAGGCAGCAGGAGTCGGGCACGCGGCTGGCATTATAAACCTCAAACCAGTCTGTGTGGTTGGTTACTCCACAGCAACGAAACTGCATTGGGAGAAAAACATTGAGTCTTCAGAGTCTGACCTTTTATTATTATCATCACACTGAAATCCTAATGCATGGCAATATACATCCTCCAGTGATGGGAATGAAAGTCATTTACCTGGCAGGAATTAAGATTCATTGGGTAAAATAACTCATATCTGCTGAGCATATAAAACACCTCATCCTCCTGATATTGAGCTGCAGCTGTCTCAAAGCCTTAAAATAACTTTCTAACTCGCCCTGCTTCTCTTTTAAATAAATATTTCCCTGCTTTGAGATTGGTATGGATTTTTTTTAGAAGGCATCGTGGCTTTCACCACAACTCATTTCATCAGTGTAGTTGAAAAGATTAAATGCCCCTGATATATATATATATATATATATATATATATATATATTTTCATCTGGTGGTCTTAAATTCCATGGGGCAATAATGCCGTCTGAGCTGCGTGCGCGCAGTTGGGATTGTGTGTTAATTTAAAACTTGCTCACTTCCTTAAACAATAGGTTGTGTTTGCACTTTAACATGAAGTGCTGCAGAATTCAAATCGCCGAAGAGACCTGAAGATAAAGATGTAAAATTCAGGGGGGGAAAAAAGAAGGCTGAAGACTGCACAGAGTCAGAATATTCAGATGTTATCACCTTGAAAAGTTAACGACTAAAGGCATGTGACCGGTACAGATTTATTATACCGCCATTCATTCTGTGCCTTGTGAATATTTTTACTGCTTCTTCTCAGGTAGATCTGCGTCTACACGCATACATACATAGCTCCATAGGTGGCCATTAATAATATTCAGTTTGAACTTTGCTCCAGGGACATCTGCTGCATTATCCATTCAGTGAGTCAGCATATATGAAAGAGGCTTGGGAGGGAGTGACAGAATGAGAGCTGCCGTATAATGATCTTCATCTCAGCCAGACTCTGTGGAGACCCATACATACACACAGCGGCACCGATCTGACGAGAGAAAAAGTGCACATTCACGCTTGCATGCAAACATTTACAGGCAGTGGCTCATTCATGCAGATTCTCCTTATGACATGATCCAGCACGCAGAAAAAAAAAAAAATCAACTCTGCACATTTACACCTACACATACAGACACACCTGCATTTGCATACGGTATTTGCATAGCAATAGATTTCTTTGTCATCATTTATGTCTTATCAGTCACCATACACATATGCAAACACACACACACAGGCAAACACACACTCACACAATATGCCTTCCAGACGCTAGACACATGTATACACACAGAAACAGAACACAACCAAACATCCTGCATGTACCGCACATTTACTAATGGAACCAAACTACAAGCCATAACACAGGATCTGTGATGTTAAAAAAAAAAATAAAATAAGGGGGGGGGGGGGGTCCAAAGAGCCCTGAAGTCTGCGATCTATCATTTGATGTCTCCCAGAGGCATTTTCTAACAGCAGCATCCGTCCTCTGCAATCCTTAATTCCAAATCTGTGTTTCTCACATTGTGTTTTCTTTACAGAGAAATATGGGAAAAAAAAAATATATATAAATAATGCAAACGGAAAAAGGCACATCAAAGTGAGAGCTGGAGACAAAGATTACCTCAGAGAGTCTGTGATGTTTGCATTAATCTCTCTGACAGCATTTTACCAGAGCATTTAAACCAGGAAAGCTTTAAGTGTTTATTACTGTCAGTAGAGTCATTTCAGACATCTCTTCTGATGCCATTTCTTAGATTGGTAGCATTTCTTTTATTAGCCTACTTATAAATGTCCAGATCCTATTAACGGCTAAAACGATTGCAGTGTTTTATTCATATTTTACACTAAATGGAGGAATGTAAAAATGAAATGGTGTTTCCGCATTTCACTAGTCACTTATAATTTAAAGTGATCCCAGTGGTACAAAAAAAAAAGCCAACAGAAAACAGCGAAACCTTGCCAACAGCAAAGGTAAGCACAGTCACGATGAATAATGCAGTCAAAATGTCACGGATCTCAGCTTGTGTTATGGTATTTAGCACGACTGGCACGCTGGGACATTTACAACACAACTTTTCTATATTTTTAAATCAGTAAAGTCAGAAACTCCCTCCAGTGATGTCACAACTTACATCAGTTTGAACTATCATCCAGGCGTTGGTCAAACCCACGTTGCCCTCTGTGCCAAAGAGCTGGAGGCCCTTCTTCAGATCCCTCTGAGCGTAGTGGTCAATCTGAGAGAGCACAGGACAGAAAACGCGGTCAAAACCATGTTTGCCACTGTGTGAGTGAGATGTCATAAAATGTGTTTTCTCTATACATTTCAGAGAAGCTTGTTTCTATTTTCATCAGCTGAAGACAAATGTGATTTAAACTCAAGTGGCAACAAATAACCACAAAGACTCTCAGTTCTCATTTGGGAAAACTGAAGCACAATTTGTTAGACGTGAACTGGAACAGACTCGACTTGTTTTTGATACCATATATTCTTTATTTTGATTTGACAACAGACAGTACAGAAAGCAGAGCTGAGAAGAAATTGCTCCATTCCGCCATCAGTGCAGGAATGTGTCTTTGTCTCACCTATAAAGGCAATAATCACAGTAAAATAAATATAGATGTATACATATTGACGTCTTCCAGCATGGAGATACTGAATCCATTCTCAGATACTGCATATATGATTTACTGCTGATGTCACAGAATTACACAGAAAGTATCCTTTGGTTTAGACAAATCCATTCCTCTGACATGTAATTACAAAAATAAAATCATTAATCCTTTATCGGTGATTACTGTTGTGAAGGGATGCATTTGAACCTAACCCGCAATCTTTTCCTAACTGTGACCAAGTAGAGAACCCAAACTAAACACCAAACCTAAACCGAAGTACAGAGCTCAAAAAATAATTAAAGGAACACTTTGAAAACACACCAGATCTTAATTTGGGGGGGGGGGGGGTCACACTTAATATCTATACTGGACATGGACTGGCTAAGGTCTTAGGAAGGAAAGGATGTCACATCATTTGATGGAAATGAAAATGATCAACCTACAGAGTGCTGAATTCAAAGACACCCCTACGTACTTGTACAAATGCTCCTAATGAGACAACGAATGGTGTCCTGGGGGATCTCCTCTTAGATGGCAGCCAGTGTGCTGTAGCCTGGCCTGTAGAGGTCTGTGTGTCCTCCATGGGTATACCTCCCCAGACCATCGCTGACCCACCACCAAACCGGTCACGGCTTCTTCAGACCCTTTCATATCTGTGCTCAGAGTGAACCTGCTCTCTGAAAAGCACAGGGCACCACCTACCAATTCTGGTATTCTATGGCAAATGCCAGTCAGGCTCCACGGTGTCAGGCAGTGAGCACATCGGGCCCTCAGGCCACCCTCGTGAAATCTGTTCTTGATTGTTTGGTCAGAGACATTCACACCAGTGGCCTGCTGGAGGTCATGTTGTAGCTCTGGCATACTCATCCTGTTCCTTTTTGCACAGAGGAGCAGATGGGTTAAGGACCTTCTACGACCCTGTCCAGCTCTCCTAGAGTAACTGTCTGTCTCCTGGAATCTCCTTCATGCTCTTGAGACTGTGCTGGAAGACACAGCAAACCTTCTGGCAGTGGCACGTTTTGAAGTGCCATCCTGGAGGAGTTGGACTACCTGTACAACCTCTGTAGGGTTCAGGTATCACCTCGTGCTATCAGCAGTGACTCTGACCCTAGCCAAATGCAAAACTAGTGAAAAACCAGTCAGAGAAAATGAGGAAGGAAAAATGTCAGTGGCCTCCACCTGTAAAACCATTCCTGTTTTGGGGGTTGTCTCATTGGTGCCCCTCTAGTGCACCTGTTGTTAATTTCATTAACACCAAAGCAGCTGAAACTGATTAACAGCCCCTCTCTGCTACTTAACTGATCAATATCCCAGAGGTTTGACTGATTTGATGCTGTACTCTGATTAAAAAGTGCTCCTCTAAGTTTTTTTGAGCAGTGTAGTTGGTTAAAGTTAAAAAGCCATCTAATAATAAAATGGCGTCGGGGAAAAAAAGCAAAACCAAGCTCCAAACAGGATATGAATCCTCGTCTTCTAGTTGATAAACCTGTAACCTCCCTTTAGGTGACTTACATAGGTTTCTAAAACAAAGCCGTTATCTTATCAACCAGTATTTCTATGGCCAGTTCTTCATGGCACAAACACCAAAAGACACCCTGAAGAGAAAATAATGTTTTTTTACAATACCAGTCAAAAGTTTGGACACACTCACCCATTCATTTGGGTGAGTGTGTCCCTAGGATGAGAACACATTGCTTAAAAGTACTTTCAAGAGATATACTAAATTGCCAAAAGTATTCACTCATCCATCCAAATCATTGAATCCAGGTGTTCCAGTCACTTCCACGGCCACAGGTGTATAAACCAAGCACCTAGGCATGCAGACTGCTTCTGCAAACACTTGTGAAAGAATGGGTCGCTCTCAGGAGCTCAGTGAATTCCAGCGTGGTACAATGATAGGATACCACCTGTGCAACAAGTCCAGTCATAAAATTTCCTCACTACTAAATATTCCACAGTCAGCTGTTAGTGGTATTATAACAAAGTGGAAGTGATTGGGAATGATAGCAACTCAGCCATGAAGTGCTGACCACCTAAAATCACAGTGGATGCTGAGGCACAAAGTGCGCAGAGGTCACCAACTTTCTGCAGAGTCAATCGCTACAGAACTCCAAACTTCAGCTTCAGCTTCATGGATTGGGTTTCCATGGCCCAGCAGCTACATCCCAGCCTTACATCACCAAGCGCAATGTAAAGCGTCAGATGCAGTGGTGTAAAGCATGCTGCCACTGGACTCTAGAGCAGTGAAGGTGTATTCTCTGAAGTGATGAATCATGCTTCTCCACCTCTCAATCCGATGGACGAGTCTGGGTTTGACGGTTGCTAGGAGAACGGTACTTGTCTTGTGAGCCAGGACTTCTCATCCAACATCAGAGTCTGACCTCACAAATTCTGGAAGAATGGTCAAAAATTCCCATAAACACTCCTAAAGCCTTCCCAGAAGAGTTGAAGCTGTTATAGCTGCAAAGGGTGAGCCCACATCACATTAATCCCCATTAAGAATGGGATGTCACTAAGGTTCATATGTGTGTGAAGGCAGACAAGTGAATACATTTGGCACTATAGAGTAGCTCGTTGCATATTTTCATGGAATATCGCCACTAAACATTGTTTGGACCCATGAACTTTGATCATTTGAGCATAAACAATTCCTCATGCTTTGCACACTAAAGTGGACTGAGCGGCTGCAGCCAGATGCTCACTCTCAAGATAGATTCCACACTTCAATTCTTTTCACATGATATTAAAAGTGACAAACTGTGGTCAGCAGTAAGGGGACTAAATTGGATTTGGACGGCGGACCACTGAGCCAATGTTCAGTAAACAGGCTCCATGCGGGTTTAGTTTAGAAGGTCTGGTTTAGCAGAACGAACCTAAACAAACAAGATAAAAACACTGAGCAAAATCAGCTTTCGCAGTAAGCTTTGAATCAAAAGAAAACAAACTGGGGGCGTGAACACAGTCACAGAGGTAAACATGATTAAATACCCTCAACCCTTTGAAGTTAATAAAATCTAAAGAAAAAGAGCATGGGTGCTATACACAAAGGGCAAACAAAATCTCCAAAGCCGCTCAGCCTTATTTACACATTTGGATGGTCAACCCCCTCGAACATCAATCACATTGACCCCGACCCTGCTCTCTCCTGCACAGCAGCCTTTTAGCATCTGATGTGCTTCAGATACAAAATCCTTAAATCAGACCTGACTGCAAACACTCAAATAGGCCTTCATTTGACCAACGACATTTAAATGTTGAATATCGTCACCCTCTTAAAATAATGGCCCCAGGCGTTTTTTCAGGTTTTTCAGAAAAGGCAAAAAAAACAAAAAACAAAAACTGAACCAAACATTGAAAATATGGTGATTTAGGCAAAAATAAAACTTTTGTTAAAAAATAGCCTGGGCCATTATTTTAAGAGGGTGTGTCATCAGAAACTTAATAAGAATCACAATACAGAGCCCCCCCCCCCCCCCCACACACACAGTTGCAGGGTGATGATATGCTTTACTTCATAGCTCTTATGGTGATCCATGTGCTATTATATCAACTATGAGAACATTTTGCTCTCTGGAGTTTGACATTTCCATGAGAAGGAAGTTATTTTAAATTTGATGACAAAATAGATTAGGTCCATACTTCAGTCTTTTAACACCACACCTTCCTACAGCTGCATTTATTGGTCGGTTTTCTCCTTAAATACTCTCTGAAACTAATTTAATAAAGCTGAATGTCATCATAGTCAAATATAGATCCTATATTCAAGGCTAAATTAAAAGGTCTGTTTTTGCAGACTAGTGGCTGTGGGGAAAATGTGCCACCACCTCTGGAGCAATGAGCCATGTTTTTTTTTGTTGTTGCTTATAGTCTCTTCATTGTTGTGTACATTTGGCACTAACATTTACACACAGACTAGTTTCAGAATGTTACAGAAAAGACATACCAGACTGGTGAACGTAGTAAAATAGAAAGAGGCTAATGTTGTAACCAAAATAAACAAATCAGCTGAAAGTGAAAGGACACCGTGCATAAACAGTAAAATATGGTTAATGGTGATGGCTTATTATATTCCTTCAAAACAACAACACTAAAATTCTGCTCAGTAAATCTGTCAGACACAGCTTTGTGCGGGGGTGGTGAGTATATACCAAATCCCTGAGTGCCAGCATGATACTTTACCAAAAATAATTACACGTTTTTTTTTTTTCAAAAATATGAGAGCCAGGCATCCTCATTGTTTTTAGGTGAGCAGTTCACAAATGGTCCCAGCTGTTTCCAGCTGTATAGTATGATCTTTTGGACTCTTGCTGATACATAATCATTATCTGTTACCATGGGGACAACGCTGACAATCAAAGAAATGAGTTCTTCACAGATTAAATGGGGAAAGACGTGCAGTGCTTAGTTACTCGCTGCTGAGGGCTGATGGTGTTTTCATCTATCAGGCCATCATCCTGTTGTGAGCTTTGTTATCTGTTTTGTTTGTTTGTTTGCTTTGTGAGCCTGTGTTGTTTTTCTGTGGCAGAACTTAACTGGAAATGTTTGGTTTCAAAACACACATTTCATTTTCCATTTGGTCTCACTCATTCAGCCGGCATTCAATGCTTCCTCATGAGACAAGTGAACTTTACTGTTGACCTCTTATACAAGCGAAAATCTCAGGAAAAGAACAGCAAACCAACAGAGAGAAAAAAGTAAACCTTTACATTTAACATTTTACCTCTGCAGAGCAAAATATTCACATCCAGAATGCCCTAGTTCTGAGAAGTGGTAAGAGAAGACCTCAAAAAGACACTACCAGAAAGGAACTGTTCCTTCTAACTGAATAAGCTAAGACATCCTAATTGCCCTGAAAGTATGCAAGCACAAGTGAAACAGGGGCACTAGAAGCAGAAGACCTCTGCAACAAAGCTAAAGCCCCGAATGTATTATTGTGTTTTTAGCCTTCCTGATTTCTTTTACTTAATCATTTATTTGAAAAGGGCAGAAAAACCCCATAAACGAGCCTGAGATAGGCATTTACACCTGGTTCAATTCATTTGAATCAGATTTTCTCCTCGTTTTCTGCTTTCAGCTCCGGTTTGGTGTTCGCCAAACCTCTGTGTAAAATGAGCTTTTTGTTTGACCTTCCATTAGCAGATAGTGTAATTTTGGATTTTTACACAGCATTTCTCACAGCTTGCAGTAAATGATGAGAAACTAAAAGTGCAACCAAAGTAGGTTTAAAAAGGTAAATAAAAGGCCTTTATTTTAGAGGGCTAAAGACATAAAAAAAATACACCAGTGTGTTTTGGCTTATGCCTTCTTGAGGGCGTAGCGATACAAACATGCCAACAGAGCAATTATAGCTTCATTCAACACACATGTGCAACACTGCATCATTTTCTTTGGCCTCTAGGGGCAGTAGTACAGTAGTGAGTATAATATTTCTAGCCTTTAAGGGCATCATCCTGGAAGAAGTTAAAAAAAAACATGGTAGTCAAATGCTAATAAATACTAAAAACTTATTTTGGATTAGATACTCATCTGCAGCAATATCAGTACAAACAGTGCTGTCTTCGCCCCCTCCAGGCGCCCCCCCCCCCCCACTCTTAGATTTATGCTCAAGCAGTTCTGTTTTCTAATACTGTGCTTCCTTAAAAATAGGTGAGATCCCTCTCTGCATATCACATTGCTCAGTCAAAATTAGATGCCAAGATCTTAATTTGGATGCCTCAAAGAAATGGAGATGAAAGAGAATCCTGAATGAAAAGAAAAATGACAACAGATGTAATTTCTTGCAACAATAAAGAAGTGCTGATATGATTTCTAAATAGACTAGTGCCATGAGCTACAGCATGACATCGCAGCTCTGGCACAAGGCAACGTGCAAGCTGTGTCCAAAGTGATGTAAGAATCCAGCACAGGGGGGCCTTTATTTCCTATTTGAGTGGGCGGAACAAAGCCCTGATTGTGTGAAGATTTGCAAATTAAAATAAAAAGAGATGGAAAAAAAATTAGAAAATACTATTCATTCAAAGTAATTTTTTTTAATTTTTTTTATTCTATGTAGGTCATTAGTAAAGAGTGACTCCGGTGAAAGTTAGGCAAGCAGACTGTGCACAAGCCACAGCTGTACTTTTAGCTCGGTATTGATGTTGTCCTCGGGACTTCGGTCACCCTTTAACTACACCAGTCGAGTCAAAGATGAGCCATCAATTATTTATATAGCAGCAATACAAGGAGAGATAAGAGATGCATATTGGAGGGGAGAGGAGAGACAAGATGAGACAGAAAGATGTGGATGTAAAAAAAAAAAAAGAGAGATGAAGGCAGGAAGGATGGTGGGTTGCAGGAAAAAAAGTAAACATGGGGAAAGAGGGAGAGAATGAGCCAAAAGGGCACAACGGAGGTTAAAATATGTGAAAGCAAATACACTGCGGGGCAGATGAAGTGGTTATATGACTGCTGGACTCTAGATGATGCAGGCAGTATAGCAAGCACAGAAAAGGAGCTTTCCACCGGTGACAGCCCAAGAGAAAGAAATATAAGACAGGGATTTCAGAGGAGAGGAAATAATGAAAAGAAAATTGCCTCAATTCACTTGCTCCCTCCAAACAGTGGATATCCATTACCTGAGCCATGAGGGGGAAGACAGAATCAGAATACAAAAAAAAATGATAAAGGCACTAATAAAAAAGGACGAAAGATCAATGATAACAGTCGCCAGGGATTTCCTATGACCACGTTATTTCACTCTAAGATGCCAACCTGCATAAAAAATGCCCTACTTTATCTCCCACAATGGCATTACTTATTCCAAGAAAGAGGAATTTTAGCGTCACTGATCAAAGTTGAAACTGCTGACTTGAAATCTGGAAGTCATTGTGACTCTGGTAGCTCCTCAGCACCATCCCAAATGAAGGTTTGATCAAATGTTTGATCTAAAAAGTCTATATATATTTCAGTTGTTTCATATCTGCGCGATTTAGTAATCTGGTGGTCTCTGCGTTATTGGCATCTACCTGAATGTCCCACAGCATTTCATCCTTCCTCTCCTGAAACTCATTGGCAAAGACTTGTTTCTTCAAAATACTTCCATTTTATCCTTCTGCCAAGAGAGTCCAGATTACATTCTGCGGACATCCATCAAATATGGACCAAACTCAGGTTTTCAAGGGCATTTCTTTTGACTCCAGAGTAACTCGCTTGCTGTGAAATATGAGCTTAAATCAGCGTGTTACACTGCATTTCAAACAGGGGTTATAGGGAGATGCTATCCTTCTGAAGAATCTGCTTACGTTATCCGTGTCCCTTGGGACAGATTGCTCAATATTTGTTATTTTAGGCAACCCTTTTCTCAGGCTAGGAAGCCAACCTGTACAATCTGTAAAACTAATAAACAAGGAGCATAGGTGTCACATTTAGGGCTCCTGACGGATTTCTCATTCTGTCCAGGGAAGCAGCGATGACGTATGTTAATTATTAAAGCGAGTGGCAAGCCCCTTTAAGTGACTAATCTCTATCCTTAGCTGAGGCAAATCAATTACAGCCCCAGCTCGTTTCCATCCTCTGCTTCTAATCAGTTCCTGATTAACACTTGGCAAACTTGGCAAACGAGTAGACAATCAATGCCACTCGCAGAAAGCAGCGAACCAGCCGAATCAAGGCTTTGAGGGATGATACTTTAACGGCCTCAATCAAGGCATTAGGCGTTAATATAAGATGTTGCACAATAAAATTCAACTGATATTCAGCACAGGCATTCTTCTGCTGCATGGTCTCGATGTTGTGTGAACCCATTTTGATGCGCAGCTAAATATCTCTTAAAGTCTTTTGCCTGCAGCTATTGACAGCAACAGAGACATTTTCCTGCAGCTGTCATCTTTTGCCTTCAATGTGTCCTTAACAGTTTTACATCACAGATCTATTCTGATCCCTTTCCTGAGGTTTTATCACTTTTTAGCTGCCGCTTTTCCTTCACGCTAGTTCAGACAGCCTACTGTATCTAAATGGAGCGCGTGCACAGCGTTCATACTGACGTCACGCCCCTGCCCATCGTGACTTCTCGCAATCAAACAGATAATGATGCAAGCATAATAACTCCTCAGGAGCACTGACTCTGAGCCTACAGGTGGATATGGAGTTGAGGTCAGGTTATTGAAATGCTGTATGTACGGCATGAGCAGCATCAACAAGGAAAAGCTTTCAGGTCAGCAGTGTGGCAGCAAAAAAAGAGCGGCACAAAATGCCTTTTATATCTTCTTTAGTGAGGTGTACGTGCAGTCTGAGTGCTGCAGCTATCATACGTTGGACTTGCTGCAGGCTTTGACTCTTATATTTAACAAAGTTATTAATTATTTAAACATAAAAACTAATATTTTGCTATACTAGCTTCCTCGCTTGCTTGTTGGGTTGTTTATTCTAAAATTAAGCCAAACGGCAGCTTATTGTACGGGTATTCTGAAGAAAAACCAACAAAGAAATACTGCAGCACGAATTTCAAAAACTGCTGAGACCATAATTGCTAATGATTGATTGAAAGCATTCTTCAGAGAGCATCACGCAGTTGCTGCACATTTAATTGGCTCCACCTGATGTGAATCTCCTGTTCCACTGCATCCCATTGAGATCTGGTGACTGTGGAGGCCATTTGAGTACATCATGTTCAAGAAACCAGTTTGAGATGATTTGAGCTGTGACTGTGCTCTCCTGCTGGAAGCAGCCATCGGAAGATGGGCACACTGTGGTCATGAAGGGATGGACGTGGTGAGCAACAATACTCAGACAGGCTGTGGAATTTAAATGATGCTCAATTGGTATTCAGCTGCCAATGAAAAAAAATCACCCACACCTTTACACCACCTCCGCAAACCTAAACTGCTGAAACAAGGCAGGGTGGATCCACGATTTCATGTTATTTTTTTATCCAATTATTATCCGAAAGTTGCAGCAGAAATCGAGACTCATCAGACTAAGCCATGTTTTTACAGTCATCTTTTGTCCAGTTTTGGTGATCCCGTGTGAATTGTAGCCGCAGATTCCTGTTCTTAGCTGACAGGAGTGACACCCAGTGTGGGTGCCGTAGCCCAGCAGTTCAGCAGCAGATCAGCAACGTGTGACATATTCAAACCAGTCCATCTGGCACCGACAAACACGTCACATTGAAATTCATTTAAATCACCTTTCCTCCCCGTTTCTGATGCTCACTTTGAAATTCAGCAGGTCTTCTTAATCATGTCTACGTGTCTAAATGGTGATGTAATTGGCTGATTAAATATCTGCATTAATAAGCAGTTGAACAGGTGGCCTACCAAAGTGGCCTCTGAGTGTATATAATGCAATATCAGTATGCTTGATAAACACATTTAGAGGTAATTTTAAGAGACAGTAGCTTCTATACTGATTTAAAAAATGCGGAAGGGGCAGCTTCCTCTACTTCGTGGTGGGATAAGCAGGAATCTGCCCCTTTAATTTCCTACCTTTAACTAAAATCTAGAATTAGTAACCTCACTGGGTCCTAGAATACAATACTGCGTAATACTGAGCATGATCTCTAAACAGTGACTCTTCTGAATAGAGCTCCTTTAAATTGTGGACATGAATGCGAGCTTTTCATTCCTGGATTTCCTTTTCCGGTATAATCACGTCTTGAAAATTGGTTGTTTTGTGTGACTTTTGGAATTGATTGGGGTGGATAAACTGCACAAATTTGCCCAAACTAATTTGCATCTTAAAAATATTTTTAATCTCAGCTCCAGCCAGATTGGGCAATTTTCATGTTTTTTCCGACACAACCCAAATGAGTTTTTCTAAACCAGCCTACTAGCGTCAGACTTTACAGCGCTGTGATTTTTTTTTCCAGTAAAAGCAGCTCTCACACTCTCAGAATGAGTGCCGAGCTCTGCGTGTTGTCCTAAAGAGTCAGTGAAGCCTTGAGAAACTCTGTAATATCACAGATATTCACCTGAGGCTAACAGTGCTCTGAGGGATTGTAAACCTTTGCAAGAAGCCTTTTTGGATTTTATGATAAAACTATAACCCCCCTCAACCAACGCTGTTTTATCGGGCATGAGGTGTTCTACTCTCTTCAGATAAGTAACCACGCTTTGTTTATATTTTCCAAACCATAACACCAAAACCAGTGATATAGGCACTGCATGAACCTAAAACATAAGGTGAACTCTCACTGCGCTACATCTCAAGAGAAGAAATCATTTGAGGCAGTAAAAGATACCTGGCAGTCCAACTCCAAGTGGGCATGAGCTTGTCAAATTCACAGGAAGAAAAAAATGTGCTTCAACTGAGAAGTGAAATTGAAATACCTGTGAGATGTGGGCATCACTTCAGGTTGCAGCATAAAAAAAAAGCTGCATCCAAAAAGAGCAGCAAACCACAATGTTCAGGAAAAGTTGTTCAAAGTTGTGAAAACACATGTGCAATCCTGGAATAATCAGCCTGGCTTTCCGATTTTTTTTTTTTTTTGCCCGGTCTTTTACCTCTTAGAGTAGATACAGGCTGTCCAGTTGTGCGAATTCTGATGAGACCTGGTTTCCTCAGTGCAGAAAGAACTCTTGAGGAGACTAAGATGTAAGTTGTAGAATAATTTACTGCGTTAGCTTGGTACCAGGTAGAATTGGGGCAATCACACGCCTTTAAACTGCGCATTATCACCTGAATTCCGAAGCAGTCCTTCCACTGGGAGCATTTTCATAGTTCAGACAAATATTCTGTTCATCCTGTCATTCAGATAAGGTACTTACTAATCTTTTGCCTATGGTTCAGCTTTCTGACCTTCACCTGACTGCAGACACAAGTAAGTATAATACAGGTAGGTGCCAGAGAATGGGTTCAAGGTCACCAAGATAGACAGGCACCGGAAAAAGCTTTGCTACAGAGCAGAGCCCCTAGACTTGACCCTAAACCTTTTATACAAATACCCATCATGCCATACTTTACTGGTGGTGCTGGTCTATGCAGCCTGAATATAATATGGGGGAGTCACTATTTAGAAATAAAAACGATTTCATCTCCCCTGCACGTTTTTAGGAATAAAAATCGTCATTATTTTAATATCGTCTTTGAACGTTATTAGACTCATCAGTTACAAAGCGCTGCGATGTAAATGCAACACTCTTTATTGTAACGGGTTTCAATCACAAGTTGACTGGGATTTAAGTATATTTTTGCCTTTTTACAATTCAAATTACCTATAATAACCGTGTTTGCAATTCCTCAACATCATCTGCAGTAATCAAACTGCGCATTCCCTTGCTACACTTATTTCAGCACTCCACAAACAAATGTCTTGTCGGTTTGCCGATCATCTCAATTTGTCTCTCATATAAACATCGCCCTGACGTGGGTGTATTTTAGTAAGTTGATTAGCCGGGGGTGTTTACTTAATTGCATTTCTGCAGTCTGCATGAAATGAAAATTTCTCACACTTGAAATGTATTCTGACAGCGGTGCGGCATTTTGATATCTTGACAGGCTAAAATGTTTTGAAGGCTGATGCCAGAACAGTAATGATGTGGAAAAAGTGGAGCTATCACACTTTAAATAGGGTTTCAGTGGGTTTCACGTGACGCCTGTAGATTCCTTTACTGCATCAGTGGTTGCACTTTACCTGCATTTCAAGTAGACTGTTTACAAGTGGATACATTTTCCCTTTCCTTCCCCTTATCAAGTTATTTCCCAATTTTCCACATTAAGGAGAAGAAAACTGGAACGAGGCCAAGAAGACAAGACACTGATGTGAGAGCGTGCCTGACAGCAGAAACAGGCGCCGGTCCTCATGAGAAATGATGCATGTCAACAGAATTTACCACGATCCGTTCCCGCACTAGAAAAACTAGATATTAATTTCAAACCCAACCAACAAGATAAAAGGTGTTCCACTTCATTGTTCAGATAAGCATGAAAGTTCACTTAGGATTATTTAATAACGCTTTACTTTAACCCATCTATTTAGCACGTGAATGGTTTACAACACAATATATTATATAGTTGTAGGCAGATGGGAAATGTTTTCAGCAAATTTGTATGAACCATCTGTTCTCTGTAGTCTTTAGAGTTTTATAAAACAAGCCTGAAGAGTAGATAGTAGGCCTCCCTCTTAATGACAAATTATGATGCTGATTTCTTCACCTATTTATTCATTAATTCATGAAAAAGTTGTTTTGTTTTTTTGAGTCAGCTATTTTAACTGAGTTCTTATAAACCTCTCCGGTAGGAAGAAAGGTAGCACTGTAATTATTCTACTTTAGCTATGTATGAATAATATAACTAATTATTCTCTTACTTTAAAATACACATTATTTAATCTTTATATGGCATGACATGACATTGTTAAGGATTAATTAAACTCACTCCTGTATCTGTGCTAACATGCAGATCAAGCAAGCAACCCACTGCACTCATGGTGTCACAGTTTTGCATTTCTAACACGAAGATTAAAAAAAAAGACAACTAACACAGAACAACCCAATATTGCAGACCACTAATGTCCATAATTTGCTGCCCTAAACCTCAAACTTCTATGATACACCAGTTGTAGTCCTCAAAATAAGTCAAAGACTAAACTATCCTACAGTGTGAACAGACACATAACAAACTCTAGCCAAAAGTACAACCTACACTTTGAAGCATACAACAGCAAAACTTAACACACTACAGACTGACAGTGACTGCCTATTCAGTCCATCAGAGGCATGATGGGAAATAAGGGCAGATGCCACAGCATACATTTGCTCCTCTGCTTGGCTGCTGTGACAAACTGCCTCCTGTTCACACACTATCAGGAAATTTTTCTGGCAGCTTAATGTTTAATAAATAAATGATTGGTTCCCAGATTTTTATGATGTGGGCACTAT
This sequence comes from Cichlasoma orientale, assembly GCA_034780415.1. Lineage (NCBI taxonomy): Eukaryota > Metazoa > Chordata > Actinopteri > Cichliformes > Cichlidae > Cichlasoma > Cichlasoma orientale. Next base: position 587,212 of record JAVDPK010001432.1, on the reverse strand, counting down.
TCCTCTGTGGCCCTCAGCCGTATCCGGGCTCCCTAAATTGACACTCATTCATGAAAACTTTGAGAACATCTGACTTACTGTTTTATTAACTTGAGGGTTTAGATTTACAACCCACGTTTATCTTAATCTTTAAACTCTTTAGCGTGCCGTCATTTGGTAATTAGTCCTGAAAAAGAGATGCAGCTGGGACTGATGGGAATAACATCGTTTTTGCAGATATATGGTTATAAACCAGTAAGTACTGGACAGTGTTTAAGTACACATGTATAAATGTAAAGATTAAGGACATTAAGGGTTAATTTGTAACAACTGACATTAAATCCACTCATTAAATTTATTCCAGAGCCTTTAGAAACATCTCATTGTACTTAATTTTTTATCAGGTCAGATTGGATCTGTTCAACTGTCATGTAGAGTAAGGAAAAAGTATGACTATATTCCGTATTTATAAAGGTTAATAAATATTATAATATATTCAGTTTTTCATATTAAGACCTCCTTTCTACATACGATGATTTAGTTGTCGGCAAACACAGGTGATTATGTAATGTCTAGACCAATTATTTCAATGTTTGCATACTTACTGTAAATAATTGGTAAACTGGATTCTATCCTTCTCATTGAGATTAATAATCTGCCAATATTTAATAATTATTTCAGGATTTAGACAAGAAACAGGGCAACTACATCTGCTGTTGTAGATGTATTAGTTGTTATGTCATATTTTTTTTTATAGTCAATATCCTTTTGGGTTAGTGGGCGAGGCCTGGCCGTAGCTCTTTGTGACTTCCTTTTTACCTCACCTTGACTGCTGCCAAAGTGCAAGTATGTAATCACAGGCCACCCGTAGCAGACACCTATAGAGGGAATACCTCATGCTGCTTCTGACCTTATAAGTACCAATGTTCAGAGCTGAGGACACAAATGATCCTGACAGGATCAGCTACACTCTAAAATGATGCTCATGTTATGATGGAGCCACAGCAGGGAAAAGTCCCAAAGACTCTTTATGCTCATTTATTGGCTTATTTTGCTTTAATGAGACGGCTGAGCGAAACTACTCAGAAGAGGGCTCACGCAGTCACCGAGCAGTACAGTAAATGACAAGAAATACATTAAAAAAAAGACTTTGTGAATATGACATAGAAATAAACTCAAATGCGCTGGCATTGTAAATTTGTAATACAGCATAATTATACATGAACTTTGCTTTAATTAAGCAGATAACAGTAAAACAACGGAATGAGGAATTATGAATTATGGTTCATACTAATGAACTCTAAAGGAAAAAAAATCTGTTTATACCATAAACAACTTAAAAAGCAATCACTGGGATTACATTTTTTTAGCTATTTTCTCATTACTGAATATGGAATTTGGATAATTTTCTAAATGCAGATCAAATTTACATCATATATATTTTTAATGGCAACATAAAGGCTTTAGTTACAGAATTTTACTGAATAAACAATAGTAGTGCTTCGAGAGCTGTTTATCATATCATGGGATTAGCACACCTGTGTGTGTGTGTGTGTGTGTGTGTGTGTGTGTGTGTGTGTGTGTGTGTGTGTGTGT
>JAVDPK010001432.1:569073-585537 GCA_034780415.1 Cichlasoma orientale | reverse complement strand
GTGTGTGTGTGTGTGTGTGTGTGTGTGTGTGTGTGTGTGTGTGTGTGTGTGTGTGTGTGTGTGTGTGTGCTGTAATTAAGACTGAGATGCCAAATTTCTCCACTCATTATACCTTGAACAGATGCTGCAAGACAAGCTGCCTTTAATGGTCTTAACAGACACACTCTTGATTTGAAATTCTCACACATATGGACATTTCTTTCTCTTGACCCCTCAGTCTAAAGTTAAACTTGCTAATGTCACAATTTCTTACCAGAATAAAGCGAAGCAAGTCGAGGTGAACTCAGTGCAACAAAAAAAAGTATGATGAGTATGATAACTGTTCCTAAAAAAAGAACTGCAATGAATATCACAGGCTGATGACATGGAGCAGTTTAAGAGTATCTGAGAGCAGACTTCTTCTTTTCATTTTAACTTATATGTCAAAATGAAACCTTTTTTGCTACAGGGCCTTTGTTGCAGACTGTGTTTGAACTCAAAAATCCCAGCAGATGCAGAAGTCTGCTGTGTTTCAGTGTTGGTGTCAAGCAGGTATTAGATTCGAATCTTAAATCAAAGAGCATTCACACTTCATAGATATGTCTAGTTGATTGATTTCATTTCAGCTGCTCACACAGCACAGGATTCTGTGTGTGTGTCTCAGCACCCACAACCAAATATTTATATCTGGTGGTTTCATTCTGCAGTGGATGGGTATAAAACTAATACAACTATACAGTACAGCTACTGCAGTGTAAAGGACGCTAATGTAATAGGCTTTCTAAATCAGTGTGCACAAACTCACAGCTTTTTCATTATTGATTGGTTTGGATGAGAAGTCCTATCAATAGAGTTGTGCAACAGCTTTATATGCACCTCAGGGGTAACTTATCAAGAACCCGGAGGAGGAACGGCCAATAATTTCAATCACTTGTATTGACCTTTTCAGTGTTACCACTTTCCAGTAGCTGGTTTCCAAGTATTTACTCCATTACTTGAACTTTGGTTGACATCATTTAACACACATTTCAAGTGTTTGATGATTTAATAATAAGTCTATGAACTGTTGGTAATAAATGACCATTATTGGTCACTAATGAATGTGATAGTCAGAAATTCTTAATATCTCCAACTTGAAGGATCTTCCAAATCAGCGGCTTAAGTAGGCATGGTTTAAATTATGTGTGTTGAACTTGCCATTAGTGCTTGAATGTGTCAGGCTCATTAAAGGCCTATTTTTCATTGTTTTTTCTGAGCTACACTTAGGAATGGCATACAGAGAACGACTGATCCGAGGCTGGATTTGTCTTTCGGTCTTAAAGCTGCAGCTGAAAATAATGAAAAGTTTGAAACAAAATTGTTTTAACTTGCCGAACTGATCCTGGAATTTCCACTTCCCCTTCAGCTCTCCGCACGTTAAGAATTTTATGGGCTGGACTGGCTTTACTGTAAGAAACAATGTGAGTTCTGTCCACACTGTCCACACACACTAAACTCCATTTCAGTGCGTGATTTAATACACCAAGCGCTTATGTCCATGGCATATTATTGTGCTAACAAGCGCTGAATTAACTGACTACACTTAAGAGGTGTGAGAGGCTCATTAGACTTTATAATTAATTTAATGCAGACCTTTGTTGTTATGAGATTAGATTTTCTCTGCAGCTCAACTGGTCATACAGCTACAGTACGATGTATGATATTATTGGTAGCAATATGCATCAAATTATATCTTCTTATAGTCTCCTAATCCCTAAACAAAATATTGCAAGTGATCTGATGTTGTTGTTGTTGCTTTGTGGGTTTACATCTGAACGGGTAATTTTCCTTTGAGGTGATAAAAATGCCAAGAGGACAAGGCTGCAAACCTGCACAGAGATAGTATAAAGCACCATACATCAATTTTAAGTGTGCCCCCCGCTGAGTCAGACTTATTTTTATTCCCTTTGACACTCTGAGCCACACTGGTTCCACTGAAGTTAACCTCATAGGACCTTTTCATCATCCTTAGGAACCAACAAAGTGAAACAAACGATGACCGTTTCAGGTGCATGCGAGATCTGTAAGCTGTGGGAAGTAGCTTCCAGCTACATCACGGAGCTTTTTATCAGTGCTAAAGCAGGTGTAATAAAGCAGACCACTGAGCGTGACCATCCCCGAAGCTGGGGATGGAGTTCATCAAAATGCACCTACTGCTGCAGTTGGTTTAAGTTATGGCAACTGGAGGGCTTTGCATACAGGAGGAATGACATTGTCTTGTACTCCCAACAGCTTTTCAGGATGTTATTATAGTGATGGAGGACGCGTCTGTCTGTCTGTCCTCGATAACATTTCAGTTTAATATCATAAAATGGTAAATTCTCCTAAATAATAACTACCCTGACATATTTCTTTTGAAATAATACCATGAAAGGGCATTTCAAACTTTCACACAGCACACTATGGTTCTACTACCAATAAAAATCCTACGTGACGTACTTGAACAATTACATTTGCGGTCCAGAGAAAACTGAAACATGATCAATGATCATGCCCTGAAACAGACCGCTGCCTGTTGAGGATGTGCCCATGACAGCTGGCCCACAGACATTAACTGGATAAGCGGAAGGAAATTTCTTTTAGTTATTTTTCTGTTTTTCGTTTTTCATGTTTCTTTTTGGTTTTCACTTTCGTCCTGTGTTCGACTGTTTCCACCTGCATCTCCCGAGCACCTGTGTCTAATTACCGCCTGTCAGATCATTTGTTTATGCTCTGTGTGCTGTCCTTGTGCTCCAGCTTTGTTTTCTTACTGGGCTTTGTGCTTCTTCTTTTGATCAGCCAATAACGGCTCACTTTATCAATTTTGCCAGCCCCTGATTCCTGTATTTGAGTCTTTCTAGACTCATTCATTATATCTTAATGTTCAATCAACAATGACGCTAAAGCTTTTTATTATTAAAGGCAGTTAGCATTCTACCCTGCGGGAGTGTGCAGGATGTTCTGATTAATAAGAACCCAAAGCATCTATGTCTTACTTTTACTTTATGCAGGTTTCTTACAACCACCAGCAAATACTGCATTAACTAAGAGGTGCTGTATTTTCCAAATTAGGATGTATTTCTCAATCAGGAGACTGGAGCTCAACTTTCATTTCGACTTTCGTTTTGACTAGCTATCTGGCTGTGCTTGGTGAAGAGGCCCTTTTTATAATGTCTAAAAGTTTGATTCTCTACATAACCAGAGTGCCCAGCTCTGTCCAGTCTTAAAGTGACATCACACGGCTGCAAGAATAACTAGGCCATAAAAACAGCTTGCACAAAATGACTTATGTGGTCGTTTTCTGGGGGCCTTTTTAATATTGCACTGATATTTTTTTTAATCATTTTTCCATTAGGGTACAACTTCTACTATGTACAAGTAAAATAATACTCTTAGGTGTCCTGTGTCTGGCTGTTTAAAAAGTGAGAGAGTGTGCCTTGTTAATGGCCACCCATTCTTTACTGTGAGTGATCTCCCACAGTGCAAAAGCTCTGCAGAATCCCTAACTTTTTCTTTTTTTTTTTAACTTTGTTCTGCTGTTAATCGGCTCCTGGGTAGACAAAACTGAATTATTTAGAGGTTGAATAATGGGGTGCAGTCAACATTAGGGAACACAGATACTAAGGTGAGGCGTGACACGAGACAACATTCATTAAAAGCTAAACGGAGTGCTGCTGATGGGATGAAAGCCCAGAGGAACCTGCAAATCCAGAAGTATTCAGAGGATTATACTACCAAAAACAAACTGTGATGGAAATACAACACATTAAGCGATTATATGATCATGCCAGAATTACAGCAGCAAAGACATTAAAGCCAGAACAAAGTAGACGCGGGTCCAAGGTCTATGGCTGAAAACGTAGTCCAAATAGAAACACAAGGAAATATCAAAGCAGGTTGTTATTTACCAAAATCTACAAAGGGATTATTAACAGGGTTGGCCATGGCCTAAGTCTTTGGAGATAACGGTCTCTGTCCCAGCACATGAATAATGGAATGGAAATGGTTGTAAAATTCCCAGTAATTTATTAAGGGACTCCACACTTTGCAACCACTTCACTTAGCCGTCGCTCTGTTAAACACCTCCTGACGATTGAGCGATTAATCATTTCAACAGATGAAATCAAAGAAATAAATGAAAAATGCTGGAATAATTTTGGCACAAAATTGCTCCAGTTTCAGCTTGTTTGAGGGTTTTTCTTTATTTTACATGACAGTAAAATAAAAACTTCTCTTTTGTTCAGAAACTGTTCATAAGACAAAACAAGCCTTCTCTGCGGTTTTGAATCATTGTCGCGAGCAACGTGCAGACAATTTTTTGATCAAAAAAAAGTTGAATCAAATCAAGGCTTTTGTCTACAGTAATGATATAAAAATGCTTGTCAGTTGCACACGATTCAAAATATTAAAGGGGGAACCATTAAATTATAAAAAAAAGAAAATTGTTTTTATTGTTGGCCGCAGTTTAATTTACCTCTTGAAAAGATGACGCTCTTTTGTTAAAAATCGAATTGTTCTTTTAATTGTGATGATATGAATAGTCCAAGAAATATAAAGCACTATATTTAGAAATATTTATTAATTCGTAGCATTGACCCGGACTTATTCTGCAGTGTAATCTCACTAATCACTAATCTCATAAAGTCCGATTAATACCCATTGTCAAAATGATGCCTGTTATTCTCTGATAGATGTTTATGGACAGAATACAGAGAAGAGGCACTCGTGTGCTCCTCCGGAGTTAAACATGCCATACATCAAGCTGATTTAGCTATTGTTAAAATTTCACAACTGTTTCGAAAGCCAGCCCTCCAGCCCTTCATTGAGATTAATATGTGTGGAATTTAACATATCCGTTCAATGCATTAATAAAAACGCAGCAGAAAATGTGACGGGAATCACACATTTATATTAGCAGGGGGATGGCTCATCACCTTCGTTTCTCTTGTCTGACTTGTTTATTTACAAGGAAATTCCTCCAAAATAGATGAGCTGAGATAAATTATGATTTATTAACTAGGAAAGGAAACTGTGACAGAGACATCTCTCCGAAGACGTGTTCGCGCCAACCCGAGTGGCATTTAAAAACAATCCGAGGCAGTTGCACTGAGCCACTGTTTGTGCAGAATGTCAGCTGACCTACTCAGCACTGCTTGTATTAACTTCAAAACAACATCGCTACTGAGCTGCATCACTTTGGATGCCGCCTTCAATTTGAAACATCAACAATCTCTGGAATATGAAGGACATGCTGTGTTTTGGAGAGTTAATATCTCGCGCGGGTGAAGAAAACCATAGAATATAACATGACGCGAGTAATAGTGGGTAACTTACCTCATCTTGGTAGATGAAGAAAAGCATGATAGACAGAATTTCCAGGAAGAAGATGAGCAGGAGGAGGATAAAGAACTGTGGAGACACAGAGTGAGGAGAGAAGACAAATGAGTAATTTAACACATCATTTATCAGTACGGTACAGAAGGACAACAAAGAGGATAATAGAAATCTTTATGTGAAGACTAAATGATTTGGACAATGAAGCGAAGAGAAAACCAGAGCGCCCGAGAGAAAAGCGAGGAAAGAAAGAAATGAGCAAAGACTGTCAAGGAAAAAGAACTGGCGAAATAAGAGTGACTGAAGCCTTCATGTTTCTAGCTGACAGGTCAAGAGTACAGAGAGCGAGGAAAGGGAAGGAGATGGGGCTATCAGTAGCAGAGCCTGGGAGACGTGATATACAGTTTTCCTCCACTTTGGAATTTGTTAGAGGAGCCCCATTTTATTCCTCGCCAGTCCCGATCCCCCTCTCCTCTCAATAGAGGCCAGGCTGAGCTGCTTGATGGGCGATACATCTTCTTCCTGCGGGCCCATTTGAGTGCTTAAAACAGTTACGAGCTCATCCATCACCTACTCGGCTAGGGCACGGCTCTGTCTCTCACACATGGGAGTCACAGTTTGAAACACGGAGGAGGGAAACATTTTGACAGACAACTGTACAATGTTCCTGAAGGTCATAAAACTATCTCAATGAAACGGCACAAGATTATCAGCCGATGTCTGGGGACAAATACATGTACGCACATCAGTGTTATGCAGCAATTGAAGCCCGAGAAAACCAGCAATTCTAGCTGGCTGGCTGGCTCAGAGGATGCGATTGGTCAGCCTGCCAATTCACCTCTTTAAAGGCTTACATTTCACAACCACTTCTTAAAGAATTCATTTTAAAGTGGGCACAAGGGCCTATGTTAAGGAGAGGCTGATTGTGCTACTGCTCCAGAGACCTCAAATGCAACAATTCTAGAGGATTGTTGATGAGGCACTTTAACATTAATCGATATGTAACTCATTAGTACGTAGAATTCACATAAAATGGGAACTTTGCGCGGCCTACAATTTGAGCCCCATACTGTCGGCATATATTTGCTGACATCCTTAAAAGAGCTGAATGAACTGTCAGCATCCCTGTTGGTGATGTTCTCAGATGTGCAGGCAGCTATGTCTTGTTTTGATATTGAAGAAAATGCAAAAATAATTCATGCAGGATCTGGAGTTATGAGAGTCTTTTAAGGATATCTGTTTGCTTTATGTGACTCGCGTGCTAGAGCTGACTGAGGCATGAGCGGCAAACACAAGCTTTTGAGGAAATCGTGACAACCAGCAAGTAAGATTTGTTCTTCTCCTTTTATTAAATGAAAGCGCCAACATGTGGAGTGTTAGCGGTGCTTCCTACCAAAGCTTAGGTAAGCATTTTAACACTATTATTATGCACTGAATGGAGCATGGTTGCATACTTGACCTTAGCATGTAGCTCAGAGCAGCGCGGTGCAGCACGGTATCAGCATTTACACTGTGAGCTTTGTTTTTTTAGACTCAGACAGAAACAGTGAAGGAGCATCACAGAGGGTCAAAACACGTTGCAAGTAGAGAAGGTTTTTTTTTTTTTTTTCAAACAAATCGTGGCTCTGTGTCCTCTGTGTATTCCAGGTGTTTTCTCGACAGTGGATGTGAGTGTTGCTAGTTCACAGGACTGGCATCAAGCAGTGGCCCTAAGGTCTTTTGGCAGCACCTGCATGAATGAATCACTAAGCGTGGAAAGGATGAAAGTCTCAGTGGCAACCCTGGAAGATGATAGACCGACTAGGTATCAAACCGATGGCAGCATACAACCCACGGCGCGTTTGACTCACTTGCGCTCTTTTCAAGAGGTGCTCTCAAATAACCATCTAAAATCAATTTCTATTGTTTTGTCAGCCTTCATTGTCTGAGCATAATGCTCTGCCTTCTGTAAAATTCCAGTAAACGCTAATGTTTTTTAGGTGCTCATTTTAACTGAGGGAATATTCTCCAGCGTGGTTTAAAGAGATTCAGTATTTTGGGGTAATGAAATGTTATGTGTTTTTCTCTTGGTTTTATTTATTCATTTGTTGTTGATCTTATGAACTACAGTTCTGCAACCAAAAATATAAGCAGACAGTTTAAATATATAGTTAGGAGACACTGACAAGTAAAATAAACAGACATACTTCAGCAGAACTCTAAAAACAGCAAAAGTCAACTCTGACTCGCTGCCATTTTGCCTTTTGTGATAGTTCTTGACCTGTTATTGATCCTCGAAGGAAAATATTTTTTCCCTTTTCAGTGTTAAGAGAGAGTAGAGATCGAGCAACACATTTACATTCAAGTGCAATGGTCAAAAGTTTGAGAGGAGACTGCTGTTGCCAAAGGCACTCTTCCCACTGTTGTAACTGCATCCACCAATTCTTTGCCACAAGAAGGCAGAAGGATTCCAAAACAAGGAGACCAGCGAGGAGCTATGAGCAGAGAGCATCATGCGTATCCCACCAACAGTAGAATTGTGTTATTTTAAGAGTTGTGTTTTCTCTTAGGAAACACTCAATGACCCGTAGGTCTGCAAACTTTTGGTCAGTTTGGGGTCCTCATGTTTATTGTATAGGAAAATAACCAATGCGCACAGCACTTTTGAGTAACTAGGCTGTGGCTCGGGCGGTAGAGAAGGTCATCTACTAATCGGAAGGTTGGTGGTTCAATTCCTGGCTGCGCCAGTCTGCGTGCCAAAGTGTCCTCGGGCAAGATATTGAACCTCGAGTTGCTCCCGTAGCTTACCACCACCAAGTATGATTGAGGTGTGAATGAATAGTGCACGAAATTGTAAAGTGCCTTGAAAAGCGCTGTATAAGAACTGGTCCAAAAATCGTAGATACAGTGATTTTGGGTTGATGCTACTAGAACAAATGGAGCATTATTTTGGGTCGTTTTCACTCTTCCAGCAAGCTTAGTTAGTAAGGACTGTTTACATCACACTGACACATCTACCTGCTAATTGGTGCTAAGAAACACATGAGGGAAATTTTTCATTCATCAAACTGTATTACTTGGTCCGTTAGCATATTTACCCACACAACATGTTGTTTGTCAAGTAACTGCATTAATAGCAGCCACACCCTCATACTGCAAAACCTAAGCCATAATACAATTTATATGGGTGGGTTATTAAAAAACACTGATAGCAGTTTTAAGCATGTTTATTTCTCCTGTATGGCTGAATATTTAACATAGGGATGTGTGGAAACTGGCTTGGCAACCTCAAGGGGGGCACTGAAGGAACTGCAGTTTTCTGCATTTCTGCACTGGCTTAGTTATTTATTCCTGGAGGTCACAACTTGTTCATAGCTCAGCAAGTAAAGTTAAAAAATAATGAGAATTGTAGTCTGCTGACTTACAGGGGCACTGACTAAGGCTTGTGTTATAACCCTGAGTTGATAACTTGTTTTACCAAGGAAAAAAAATGAATGCAACAGTCCTATTTATATCCTCTCTTTAGTGTCTCAGTGGCTGTCCGCGTTCTTGGGTGTGTCTCTGAGGCTGTGAAATTACAACAGAGAGCAAAGCAAGGGGACATCGTTAAGAACGAGAAGCCGGTAGTCACCAGCACTTGTAAAACAAACAGACTCATCCCCCGTGGCCCTCTGAATATTTCTCCATCACTCTGCTCTTAATAGGGAGTTTAACTCTCCTTCTTTAGACCACAGGCAACAGCCACACTCGGTGGAATCATTCCGTGGCAGAAGACTGCATTCTGCTCTTCTAATATAATGCAAGAAAGCTATTAAATAAGCTTGAGGAATTTCAAGCTGCAGCATTCAGTGGGTTACAATTATCAAAGGGCTGCAGAAAATAACTGTAAGTGATGAAAATCCATTTGTGAACTGTATAGAAAAAGTACTAATCACAAAAGCAATAACAACGTGCCAGTTAAGTGCAGAACTATTAAGCAATTGCTTGCTTTCTTGGTGAAATATAATTCATTTAAAAGGACAGAGGCAACTTCCCAGTTTTTAACAGCTATATATATGTTTTTGCCCCTTTCAGATTTCTTCATTCTTCTCATATTTATGAAACTTGTGCTTCATATCATCAAGCAAGTTTTTATATAAGACAAAGATAACCTGAGTAAATGGAAAAAATGATAATTTCATTTATTAAATCATGAATTAACTGTGATTATGTGCATTGTTTGGAAAGCTGAGTCACCAGCCTCACCCAGACCTGATCACCGCCAGACCTGCTGACTCAAGAAATCACTTAAATAGAACCTGTCTGGCAATGTGAAGCAGGCTGAAAGATCTAAAAAAAAAAAAGAAAAAAAAAAGCAACACATCATTCCACAATCTAAAGAAACAGCTGAGATACAAAGTCATTGACATCTAGTAGCCTAGAAAAGGCTTTGGGAGTCCAGTGAACCACAGTGAGACTCAGTATCCACGAATGGTGAAAACCTGGAACCTTCCCAGGAGTAGCCAGGCTACCAAAATTACTCCAAGAGCGAATCAACGTCTCATCCAGGAGGTCCCAGAAGAACCCAGAACAACATCTAAAGAACTGCAGGCTCATGATTCAGCAAAAAGTAAGAGACTGAGCAAAGGCTGCATCCATGGGAGAGTTCCAAGGAGAAAACCGCTGCTGACCAAAAAGAACACAAAGGCTCATCGCACATTTGCCAAAAAAACATCTTGATGTTCCCTCAAAGATTTAGGGAAAAATAATCTGTGAACTGACGAGACAAAAGGTTTGAGTCCTGCTACATCTGGCATAAAACTAACAGTCAAACATGGTGGTGGTTGTGTGATGTTTGGGTCTGCTTTGCTGCTTCAGGACCTGGAAGACTTGTTGTAATTGATGAATTCTGCTCTCTACCAGAAAATCCTGAAGGAGAAGTTCTGGCCATCAGTGTGTGCTCTGAAGCTCAAGCTCACTTAGGTTATGCAGCAGGACAATGATCCAAAACACACCAGCAAGTGCACCTCTGACTGGCCCAAAAAAAAAAAAAAACAAAACGAAGGTTTTGGAGCGGCCGGGTCAAAGTCCAAGCTTGAATCAGATTGAGTATCTTGGCCTGACTTTAAACAGGCCGTTCATGCTTGAAACCCCTTCAGTGTGGCTGAATTATGGAGGAGTGGTCCAAAATTCCCCCACAGCGATGTGAAAGACTCATTGCCAGTTATCACAAACACTTGATTGGGGTTCTTGCTGCACAAGGGTGGCACAACCACTTATTAGGTTCAGGGGGGCAATTACCTTTTCAAGCAGGGCCTGGTAGGTTTGAATTTTGTATTTACTCTGCTTATCTTTGTGTAATATTAAAATTTGTTTGATGAGCTGAATCCTGTAAGTTTACCAAATATGCAAAAATCTAAGAAATCAGGAAGGGAGCAAAAACTTTTTCACAGCACTGTAAATATCATTTTCTACATGAAAGGACTTTTTAATTGAGATGTAAAATATATTTTTAAAAAAACAGCACTTTTTTCAAGTTTCTTTGCAAGGATGTTGTCACACTTGTTTATGCAATGATATTTGTGTGAATGATATGGAAGGAACATATCACAGCCAAACCTTAAACCTGAAGTGGGCTTGTGTAGTTCTGCTGTGCGCTCATATCCTCACAGTAATAAATTATTAGAAACAAAGACTTGGATCCCATTACCAAACCGGGCTCGATATGTTTCCCCTGAAATGTCATTATTCAAACTGAAATAGGTTGTTCTGTTTACAGCAGTGGCTTCCAGCTGCATAAATACAGAAGAAAAGATTTATAGAAGATCAAAGAAAAAAGAAAGCAAAAATGAGGCTACATGAGGCTTTTATGGAGTAAAAACATTACAGCTTACAAATTTGCTGTCAAACAACTCTTATTTTTAAACTTATGGCTACTCCGATTCTCTATTGAATTTGCTGTACTTGCCAGTGCGTGAGCAGTAGTGCAGCCTTCTGTATTCACTGCTTTTGTAAGGGGTCACAAAAGATTAAGTAGGTTATCATATAAATGTATAAATGTATCAGCTACAATAAGAGTTACAGCAATCCCCACTTAAATGGGGGACGAGTAGAACATTTATAATCGATAAGCACATACTGTGCCTATGATCACATGTGCTCTGAATCTTGTGGGAACTCTGTTTTCCGCGCTGAAATGCGTCACGCAGTCGCAGGCTGACTAACAGCAAGGAGGACTCATTTTGACCTGAGACCTCTTATTACTCTCATCACAGAATATGAAACCAGGTCTCTGTGAGCAGTCCTGTGAGCTACAGATATCACTACTGACATATGTAATGGTGTATATAATCATGTTACTCTATCAGAAGAGAGATAAAGCTGTGTAAAATGCTCCTTTCAGAGCTCTCTTTTCCCGCTGCAGCAGGCTGGTGTCCTGCAGGTTTCGGTTCCATTACAGTTTTTGTTCCATGAGAGTTAATGAGCCACGGATAGTTTGTATCTAACTGATGCCTTCAGGGAGCAGCAAAAACTTGCAGGACACCGACTCTGGATAACAAGTATAGCGGTCTTTTTTTTAAAAAGTATTTTCATGTGTTTTTATTTTTTTCTGTAGAATAGTTCCTAGTACAGTGAACAGTGTTGCAATTACTTACTAGGGAGCTGGGATTTATGTTGTCTTATTTGTGCTTCCTTTAAGTAAGCTTTAATATATCTGAAGAACAGTAGCTTTTATTGGCCTATAAAGACTAAATGCGGATCGAACACATTATGAAAATTTATGTAGTGGACTCCAGAGGGTTCCTTGCATATATGCTCATGTTATTTACATGACTTGTTTGGCCGGCCGCACTGACATACCTCTGCAGCAGTGACTGGCGCCTTAGGATGAACTATTATCAAAGTCTAGGCACAGGGATCGATGCACGCTGTGATTTCCTTGCAGTATGAAAGCTACAGTAGCGCTTTGTATCCTGACAGACCAGTAAGAGTGGTGAAGCAGTCACGTCAGGCACACAATCCATGAGCACCTCCAAAATCAATATCTGAGCCCTTGCTGCCTTTAGCGGACATAGAGGGAAGCATTTGAGGTGATAGCCTTGTTGTTTTCGTGTGGTGGGTCTAATAATTTTTACAGGTTCTATCCCTCAGACCCATGTGAAGCTGATCAGTGCAAACCGTCTGCTTCCATTTTCACGCAGTGATGTGACCTTTCTTGATTATCTGTGGCTAGACCCACCACATTTCCTCTGTGCCCTCTGACTTCAAATATATTGACTGTAAGACGTGGCTAGTTTGAAACATGGCTTTAATTACCCATTTCCTGGTTGAAAATGGAAGAATCCCCAAATGGCTCATATTTTCAACTTAAATGGACCGAGTATTGGATTTTGCCTGCAAATCAGGTTTAATAACATGACTACTCATTGCACTCCAGCTAAGGACGGCTTTCTTACCAAGAAGTAGGCCTGTTTGCCTATAACACATAGTTGTGTCTTAAACAGAACAATCACAGTAATTGGTGCATGGAAATGTGATATCCCCATTTTCCAAAAAAGGGGCCATTTTCTTCCTTTCTTATAAAAATCACTAATTAATATGTTATAAAACTTGTTTTATTTGTACATAGACTGAAATATAATGTCTGTAAAGTAAGAGGAACTGGAAAAGCAGTCTGACTAGAAGTTGTTCAAATTTTGTCCTACGCTTTTTTCCAATCCTCTGTTGTCCAATTTTGGTGAGCCCATGTGAATTGCAGCCTCAGTTTCCTGTTCTTAGCTGACAGGAGTGGCAGCCGCTGCGAAGCCCTTCTGCTTCAACGTGTTGTGCGTTCAGAGATGCTCTTCTGCATACCTTGGATGGAGCGAGTGGTTATTTGAGTTCCTGTTGCCTTCCTATCAGCTCAAAGTAGTCTGACCATCCTCCTCTGATCTCTGGCATCAACAAGGCATTTTCAGTAGCAATGGTTGTGTGGGAAAATCCCAGTAGATTACCAATTCCTGAAATCCTCAAACCAGCCATCACTTTTCCTCCCCATTCTGATGCTCGATTTGATTTTCAGCAGATCATCTTGACCATGTCTACATGCCAAAATGCACTGAGCAGCTGCCATGTAATTGGCTGATGATTTGCATTAGAAAGCTTTTAAACAGCTGTGCTTAACAAAGTGGCCAGTAAGTGTATATTACTCTATATTAGCCCGCTCATAACAACTGTACAGGAAGTTATTTTCTCATAGCCTGCCTGTCTAAATTGGACTAAAGCTTAACGTTATGTGTTATTTCACAGGTTCTAGGCCTTGTATCAGCTAATTTTGAGTCACTAAATTTTACCTCTTAACTCTTAAATAATATTGCTTGCTTTGCAGTTACACACCATCAAATAATTCTGTGCTACAGTTCTGCTGAGTGCAACTCCAGCAATAATTTACAGCTGTCTGTGTGATGCACCCAGCTAAGCGGGCTAGCTAGTGATGCTGGATTGCATCAATAAAATGTAGAGCATTGCACTGTGGGACTGTTATCAGGAAGATGTTTTTTCATTCAGTACAGTAGCAGAGAAGGGGATCCATATCTACCGTCTGAACTCCAATACAGGGGTGGACAGCAAATAGAGCACACTGTCTAGAGAATACGAAGTGGTTCTGGACACAAAGCTAACGTTTTTCTTGACTTGCAGTGACTTTCTGAGGTCTCTCCAGGTTGCTTGGCAACATATCTGTGATGCTAGAGCTCCAGTATGCTTCTCTTTATATAGAGAGGCAGCCATTGCACTAATCATACCAATTTAGTAAGTTTATGCAAAATTTGTACACCATCTGCATCTGAGCTGGGGTTGGAGATTTCATCAGCTTACTCTACAACCTTTAAACTTAAGGTTTATGCTGTCTGTGCAAGGAAAGAACATTTAAGAGAGAACAGTGCTTTCATTGCTCATAGTCTAAAGCTGAAAAAAAGGTCATTGGGCCCATTGCAGGCTGTTTTTTTTTAATTACTGGACTCTAATTACTTCATAGTAACTTGATCCAAAGCACTGCTAAACATGAATACTGGCGGGCACAGTAGGAATAAACTGGTTACAGTATGTCCTAAAAAGATAACAGGATGTAGTTTTACATTCACATCAAAGCTAAAGATATCACTGAAGATGACAAATTACAGAACAGCAATATTTTGAAAACTATAACTGATGTTTAGTGCTACAAATTTTTTAAAAAAAAAAGGTCCGCAAAAGGCAATGATGCTTTTCCAACACCGAGTGCAAAAGTAATTCCTCAAATATCTCACAGCAACACTGCAGCGCTCTGTGTCCCTCATCAGCAATCAATATGCTAATTAGCCCTAAAATTTGAAGGGAGATGAATCTTTTCTAATCTCCATGAAGAACGTGCTGTTCTGTCACTCAGTGAAGAAGGCTTATAATTTGCCTGGTCTCATTTTATTGACACGGAGCAGGGATCGGTCCGGTCACTGCGGGGAAAATGTCATGGATCACGTTAATGATCAACACTAAGGCTCGTTCCCACAGAGCTCATAATTGCTTACTCCTGCTGTGCGATTTTCCTAATGATTAATTCTATTTTTTACCTACACGGAATTATTCTTCCAGATAAATCCGTGAAGTGCCAGATTTCAGGTGTTTGTTTGTTTTCATTTTCAATAGCTCTCGACCCTGTGAGGATCTGGCTTCCACACTTTATACGGATGCCTGTTTTCACACTCGCAGTTCAAGTCAAAGTTTGTATAAAACATTGAAGTGTTTGATATTTAATGATTTAATTTGTATAATGCTATGTTTGCTTAAAGCTCTCCAGCAAATTCAGATGAGTCATGACTCATCTGAATTTGCTGGAGAGTATGAGTAAACTCATACGTGATTAAAATGCACTGTAGCATATATATATATATATATATATAAACAGATGATAGAATATAACATTGATCTGAAAGTTTGGTGGAAATACTCCTTAATTGTGGCTAATATTTGTACACTTGAAATGTGCTTTGAAACTGCTGACTTAGCCACAGGGAGATTTTAGTTTATTTATTTTTTCATCAATTTAAATGCAGAAAAGTGGGCTAATCCACCACCTAGTGCTGATATAATTTTTAAAACAGCTAGTACATGAAATTCAAATGCAATTTGTAGCACACACACAACCATTCATGGAATACAAATTACTTCCTGAAAAATACTGCCATGACAGACCTTGTCACGATTCCACTTTGGATAGTATTTTGCCACTGAAAAAAAAAAAAGCCCATAAGTGATGTAAATGATATTCTTTTTTTTTTCTTTTTTCTTTTTTCTTTTTTATCTTAATATGTGTTGCATAGTTCTTTCTGTGATTACAACAGTCCCCCAACATTATTCACAGCAGCTGTGCAAACAGACAAACGTAAGGGGCTGGTTTTACTGGGATTAGTGAGGCTACTAAAAGTATTTCCAGGCATTAAACTGAAAGAGGGGCAACTACTGTATCTCATTAGGGCCACTGACAACAAGTCTAGGCCCCCATATGGCCCATAAGCTGTGCTGAGATTTTTGTTTCCTGCAAGCTCAGAGAAGACTGTGAGCTCCTTATTAGCAATATAAATTTCATTCAAGTTATTAAATTTTTCATTACTGTTGCAATGTATGGTTCGGTCCATTTTTATTTAGATTTTTTTTAGGGGATAAAAACTGTCAGACAGAATATTCAACCTGCAGCATGTCGGCAATGGCCATTCAAAACGCAGGTAACAGCGAAAGGTAGCACTGGTTTTAACAACATCTTCCAGGCTCACTGATTGAGAAGGGGAATTGGACGGTTTTCCTAAGAAAAACAACTTCTCAAAGTATCTTGGCAGCAACAAGTACAATGAGCGTGGCGATATGATTTAAATACCTCTGCAAAACAGTGCTGTGCTTGCATGATGATGTACAGTTTTTTTTTAAAATATATTGCAACTTGGCTGCCTGGATTTAGCTGTTTATGTGCATTATAGGCACAAGCAAAAACCTGCCCTACAGACTTTTATGGTTAATTTATGTTGTTACTCTTATCAAATTCATTATAACATAGAGTCAGATGACAAAAAATTGTTGCAACAGAATTTATATATATATATATATATAAAAAAAAAAAATCCCAGCTCGCCCCTACGGGCGGTCTTTTTGCCCTTCAAGCTCGGG
>JAVDPK010001432.1:553305-565974 GCA_034780415.1 Cichlasoma orientale | reverse complement strand
CCCCCCCCCCCCCCCCCCCCCGGTGCTGGATCTAAAGTAAAGATACAATAAAACTGTGCTTCTGTTTTGTTTTGTTTTTTCTCTGTGGGAGAGAAATCGTGAAGGAGCAAATGTGTACAGCTGAGAACTTCTGTCAGCCGGCGATATGATGAAATACGCCCTGGTGTACGCGGTTGGGTCAATATTAGGGTGAGACACACTGTGATTGCAACATGTTCTGTTAATCTTTGATATATTTATTGAAAACCTTTCTGGTTTTGTAAGACATCTGCGCCTCAAAGTCTCCTAGAAAAAGTGAACCTGCAGCTCACTGCTGATTTCCATCACATGACCAATCGCAGTCAGCTGGGGCGAGCGTTTGAAGAATTTGGCTGCTCTGCTCTTCACTATTTTCTGTCCAAAGCCAACGTGGCTCCTTTGAAATTTTGTCCTTAAGACCCAGAGCATGTTTGCCTTCAGAGACGCAGAATAATACTGGGCAAAGAAAGGTTTTCAAACATGTCTTAAAATGGGAGAAAGAGGAATCATGTACACTCTCAACAGCCTCATGCCAGAACTCCCAAAGGCAATAAGATTTACATGGCTAAATACATGATTATTGTTTCTTCCCCCTCGTTTCTTTCTATTTCCAGCTATAGCACAAGATCCTATTTAATGAGCTCTTCAGCCAGAAGTAGGGCAAAGTTAAAATAAAAAAAAAAACACTCAAGTGGAGCTCCAGTCACTGAAAGCAGGTTTCTCTTCACTATCTACCAAGGCCGGGAGGTTTCAGCAGCTCACAAATGAAGGGGCGTTGGGTCACTATTGCTTGCAACAGACCTTTATTACACCCCAGAGTGTGTTCTCTAATGATGATTGGCTGCACTGAGAAGGGCAAAAGGAAGAAAAGGGAAAGCTCATAGATGGTGGTGGTGAACATTGTAAGGGCAGATTCCAAAGCCTGCTAGAGGATGTGAATGCACTTTATTTTAGTTCATTGCTGGCTGCAACCATCTGTAAAGAAGAGGAATACTTTGCCAAATTATTGATATCTACTCAAATGTACTCAAAGATGAACAGTTGATAGAATGAAACTCATGTTCGGCAAACGTGCAGATGCAGCGTGTTGGCACTACAGATGGCAGTGCTTTTATTATTTAAAGGGAGAAAGAGAATTTTCTGGTCTCTCAAAGGCTTTGTGGTTTGAGTATAGACAAGGACATTTTCTCCTCATATTTCTCGTGCATATTTGACCTTGCGCTGCTATTGTCTGTACATTAATAAAGCAGACTCAAAGATTCTGACTTGTATCTGCCTGTAAGTTGTGCAGAAATGCAGCCAGGTCTAAACCAGAACCTTTTTCTGTTTATATAACTCAGTCACTTACTTAGATATGAGATTGATGGGTAAAGCTGACCTTGGGTTTGTATACCAAGGTGAAGGAAACTCACTAAATAGCTCTTTCTTATTTTCCTTTAATTGCTTATATTTAAAAAAAAAAGGAAAATAATCATTATTATTTGCCAGAAGCAAAGGTCACATCTTGCATAGAGTCCAAAATGAGATGTTCAATTTAGAGTCGACGCATACAGAGAAGAGGGAGAAAAGCATTTTCACTTGATTAGCGTGTTGACAGTAAATGTCATTTATCTGTCAGTCAGCTAACCAGTTAGTTCGTGAACTGTTTCAACAGCTGAATACTGAGTAAGTACTGAGCCTTTAATCACAGCAGTCTCCTTGCACTTCCAAAACATTTGTGCAGTAACTTTCCCAAATATTCCCTCCGTCTAGCAGCTTTTACAGGCAGCTTCACATTTCCTCTGATCAGAACTCGTCTTGATTAGCACCCATCCCCCCGAAACAGCAGCTTAAATCTTTACAGTCACACCGATTTGCAGTGTTTGAATTGACGCAGCCATCTGGACTGCCTCCCTCTCTACCAGCTACTCTGTGTGTTTGAAGCCTCTGAATCTGCCAGCTGGTCCAGGACCATGGCTGTCAATGATCTGAATGCGAGAACATACAGTTTTCTTCAATAAACATCTATTAATTAAATGGCCCTTATGAGATCAGAAACATTCCAAAAAAAAAAACAACCTGTGTACAGTGGAGTAGATGTATCCACACTGATAGAGGTTTTTGAGATCATGTTGAAAGGGTGTCTCTGAATATATTTCTTTTTCTAATAAAATATACATGTGCAGTGGATGTGCTTGACTCCTGAGTTTTGGATGCAAAATACACGTGTATCTTATAATGATTTTTCTCGCCGCATATGAATCTCAGTACTCTGATCTCCTCGCACTTCTGAGTGCTCGATCCACAGAGTAGGGCACGAGTTCATATAATTTAAATTAAGTATGTCTCTTTGATTTAAGACATTATCTGAATTCTCTTATATACATGAATAACACGTTAACCTCTCAAGGGCGAGGATCAGTCAAGAGAGAGTTCGTGGGCACCGTGCCAAAGGATGTCAGTTTGAATTCTCACGCTTCATGTATTATTTCTCCTGCGATACTTTGATGTGTGAATCATGTATGCGGTTTGTCCGAGGAGAGCGAATCCTTCTCGCCAAATCTGCTCTCATGGTCGTAGCCAGGTTGTGAGCTTTAAAGGTTGCTGGTTTATAATGTATCTTACAGTGTTGGTCCGTGTCACCTTATCACGTTATTTGATTTATGAAAGTAGAAGTGGAAAACGCGGAGTTAGGGTTGGTCTCTGCGCTGCTGTCCTCTTGATTAAAGCAAAAGAAATTGGCCGTTGTTTTAGGCGAAATACATTACTTAAAAAAAAAAAATCTCAAAAAACGAAATTCTTTGCTGAGGTGGTAACTGACATGTTGTTGGTTCAAAGTTTCCCTTAGATGTTCAGTTGAGATCTGGTGACAGTGAGAGGGATAGTATATGACTCTCATCAAACCATTCGGTGACCCCTTGTGCCCTATCGATCAAGGAAAGGTGATCACTCACAACAACTTTGTATCGATTAGTATTGACCTTTACCCTCTTTTTGTTCCCCTGTGTAACAGAGCCCCCCACCCCACCCCCCCAACCCCACTGCAGGGGTCAAACAGGATTGTGCCATTGTACACCACATATGCCGTCACCCATTCGTCAAGAATATGGTGCAAAATGACTCATCTGACCATCGTGTTTTTTCCACGCCGGCCTCTAGCTTTTGCATCATTGCATCATGAATTTGCATTCATCTCTGTAAAAGAGACGCTCCCGGCAGCTCATTTCTTAGTCAGTTAGACAAGGGGGGAAACAAACTAGTCAAATAGTTTAAAAGAAAGAAGACATTCAGAAAACAGATCAACTTTAGAAGAATCAAATGAATGAGTTTAAACACCGTACGTGGAAAATATTGTGTCTATATTTACAAGACATCTGAAACCTTTATTCGTGTTCTTCAATAACAACTCAATTCCACACTAAAATGTGGGGCCCCTTTGTACTCAAATCACATTGGCTTCGAGTGGTTACTGTAGATGCCTGCTTACTCTGACACAGCCTACATGAAACCACATGCTGTGGTTCATTGATAAAGTAAAGCAATTAACATGACTGCATGTTGATTGCTTAATTGTACCATGCAGCGCACTTGTGTGCACTCATTTGTTCCTGTTTTCTTTCCTGGAATGTGTCTGTAGATGAAGTAGCTCAAACAAAGCTACATTACACTAAGTAAAACTCATCCTAGTTTGATACCAGTCGCTTATAAATTGACATTGTATTTCACTCGGGTGATATGCTTCATGATCAAAGAGAGATAAAAGCATTATAAAAAAAAAAAAAAAAAAAAGCAGTAAACAATGGAATAAATATAAGGAGGAAGACAAATCCAACAAAAAGCACCTTAATGCTCCACCCAATTATAAATTTAAAATACTCCTGTCGTGCAGGTTTGAAAAAATCAATAGCCATTTTCAGCTGCCAATGAATAATTAAACTAGGTGTCATTGTGTTTTAGGGCAAAGATGAGGCACACTTTGGTCATCTGGGATGTGGGGGAGGCTGTGAGTCAAACCAAGCAGCGAGACCGGCCTGTGGTTGGCCGAAATACACTTTAAAGTTTTCATATTTTAGACCTTTTGGTGTCACATTTAAAAGTAGTGTTAATGCTGTGAGAGGGCACATCTTAATCAAAACCTTATTTTCTGAGCAGAAACAAGTCAAAACCCCAGTGGGGTTAGGTTATGTCGTGATTCTAAACCACCCATAGGTGTGAATGTGAGTGCGAATGGTTGTCTGTCTCTCTGTGTTAGCCCTGTGACAGACTGGTGACCCATCCAGGGCGTAACCCGCCTCTCACCCTATGGCAGCTGGGACAGGCTCCAGCCCCATGTGACCCTGAATTGGTTAAGCAGAAGAAAATGGCTGGATGGATGGATGGATGGATGGATGGATAACCAAGTCATTTTAAATCTGACCAAACAGTTTTTGGTGACAAACTAACCAAGTAAGTCAAAAGTAAAAAGTGAGTGAAAACAAAACAAAAGTGCGACACACCAAACTCCCAAATGGGGCCTGAACTGTCATCTCCTGGCAGGAAAATATGAGAGCTATTCCATCACCACACCTACAACCCAAAATGACGACTCTTTCACTCCACAAGGGCGTCATTATCTCGCAATATTCAATATTGCCACAGCGGGTGCATCAAAGTACTGATGGTTCTGTCAGATGCCACTGTGAATGGCATCTGGGCGGGCAGTATTTAACTCTCTTGGATGAAAACAGACCTCACAGGAGGTGTGCAAGTTCACAGATTTTAGTATTCAAGCCTTTTTGCAAAAAATGCTGGTGCTCTACAAAAGATATTCCCTTGTTTATTTCCTCAAAAACAACATGTTTTTTTAAATCATAAATCGTATCTGGGTCAAAATCACCTGGCTGCAAAAACCACTGTGCCCTAAGCAGTCAGATCAGGTTTTTTTTTTTTTTTAAATAAACCCACATATACCAGGGTGGTTCATTTAATTTCAGAACTCAGGCTTAACTTTGAAATATTTGAGTCTGTGAAAATATCAACATAACGTGTCTAAGTGAGGTTTCACAACTCTACTGGGTGGATTAAAGACCACTTTTCCATTTCACCACTCGGTGTTTTGATGATGATGATGGTGACTGATGTGTTGATTCAAGAGCCTTACATGATCATATGAGCTGTGTTCTGGTGATAGTGACGGATATGATTCACATAATTTTCACACTTATCAAACTACTTAGTGATCCTCGTGGCCGACAGATTGGGGCGAGGTGATCACTCAGAACAGCAAAGCATTGATTAGCAGTGACCTACAGTATCCATCTAAGGGGACAAGTGGGCCCAAGCCAGCAAAATGTCCCCTACAGCATAACAAAGCCACCTTAGTGTAGCCACTGGCAGCTTTCCTACACATGCCAAACACAAGGTTTTATATTACTGTGGTACATGCAGAAATCTAGCATGCTAGGATGTGACGGACTATTGTCGTCATTTATTGCATATTTAGAAATCACTATAATTTCATTCAAGTGTCTGAATGGACTTTCCTCACCTTTGGTAGAATGATAACATTTAGAAACTCGCGCACTCAAGTACTACAAATGCTCACAGGTGATGTCAGTTTAGTCTGTAAGGGTTCAGTGATTCAGGTCTTAGGGTGGAGATTAGGGTTGGGACTTTACATCTGTACTCTAACTTTAGGTGTGTGTGTGTTTTCTCTGAGGGGTTGTACCACTCAGGCTCTTTTCAACTTTTCAATACACACACACCCACACACACACACAAGCTCAGGCCATTCGAGACAAGCATTGATCAGAAAATGCACTAATGAAAGAGCCCTGTTATAATATTTATATATATATATATGTAAATCTATTATTTCTGGGTTTGTGCTCTCCAGGTTCTGAGGATAGAAGCGTGTTCACTGACTTTCTTTTTTTTGACTTTTTACTTTGACCCTCTATCTTTTGGTGTTGTGCAAGTGGTGTACATTTAGTTCGTCTCAGCTTTGGTGCATAGAACAAATGGGAAGCCGGGCAGTCTCAACCACACAATTTATGTGCAAAATGAGCACGAGCAACGTGTTAATTCTGGTATCTGTGTAGAGCTGGGTTGGGTGATGCTTTTCAGAGCGTTCTGCACCATAGAAGTAGCTATTTTATTTAACACAGAGTGATTTGTTATGTAACTTAATAGAACTTTGAACTGATTAGCCCAAAGAGAAACAAAATTAAACTTTAATATTTTAGACTTTGAAACCATCTGACCTACTTTCAAAATTAATTGGAATAAAAACTTGAACATTTAATAACTTTGACTGAACTGGCCAAAAGCATTTTTGTTTCATTTTAAGGGTCAACACGTTTCATTTGGTTCATATTTACATGTGACATTTTTATCTACACCCGGCCCACACACTTCTCGGGTGTCAGTACTGAGCAACTTTTGGGAACAAGACGCGACTGCCAGCACAAAACTTGCTGCCATGTGGCTCCAGATTGTGAGCGAAGGAAGCGGCTCGATAATATTTTGTTGTACAAAAAAAAAAAAAAATCACCACCATCGGGGCATCAAAGTGTGAAAATAAAGTCTTTGTATAATCTGTGCTAAAAACAAGTTTCCAAACTGCAGACTTAAACAAGAAGAGTCTGTTTTGCAAAGCACTGAAGATGATGAAAGTTAACTCGATTCGTGTTAACATATTTCTGATGTGCAATCATTACTGAAGTCGGGTCGAGGTTAAAAAACTTGGAAATAAGTGTGGCCACTGAAAAGTTTAAGGCGGCGTGTGCTTATCTTCTTTCCATAATTGCATTATGTAATGAAAAAACTAACACATCCTTGACATTTTGATTTCACTGTTAGCCTTTTCATGCTTTACTTCCACTAATAAAGCATTCAGCTCTTTCCCAGCAGACCATTTTTCCTATTATTAAGCCTGTGGTTTTGAAAGCTTCACAGAAGAACTCAATATTTTTATGTCAAACACATTTGGGATTTTTTTTAATTTATTGTGGGTACTTTTGACTTAGTGTCTCCTGGGTTGTGATTCTGACAGCAACAGCAAATTCATTGGCAAAGTTTGGAAACATAATGTAAACCATACAGAATCGAGCTTTGCAGTTAACACTGTAAGAGTCACCTGTGCCAAATCACGAAAAAAAACACCTGTTAGTGGTGTTTTTGTGGGTTTCCAGTCATCCAGGTCATGTCCAGTCTTTGTCTGAGGGTGCTGCTAAGTCTGAAATGCACCAGAATGTTATGCTTGGAGAAAATTCTGAGTTTCTCTGACAAGCCTGCTACATAATTTACCGTCTGTCATTCTGTTTCTTCCTGGTTGGTTTCTGAAATTCTTTCCTGTGCATCTTTGCTGATTTAACGAGGGCCCAGTTAGGATAACTGCTTTCTTTACTTTTCTTTCCCTTCTGCCTTAGAGGGAACATTCTCTGCCCGGTGCCCAGTTTTTGTCTCATCACCCTCAGACAAAAACTGGTTCATCCCAAGGACAAAACACCCCAACACAAGCTAAACAACACAGTGTATGCGGCACAGTGCAGCGAGGAGTGCTCTGACCGCTGCATTGCAGAAACCAAAAAGCCACTCCGCAAATGCGTGACACAACAGGAGGACAAGAGTCAGCTGTACACCTGCATTTAAAGGTGCAGTCAGTCATTTTTTGACTTTATTTAAGTTGAAAAAAATGTTCTAACAAATTGATGCATTCTCATACACTTTGAATTAATACAATAAAAACATATACAGTAGGTGCGGGCACCGGTTTGTGGAAGCCACCATGTTGCCTCGCCATTTTGAATACAGTAGCTGAGATGAATATCGGTGTTCCGCCTAATCATGTTTTATGTATGTGGCTAGAGATGGGCCACACCAAAACTACACCAAAAGCAGAGGAGAAGAGAAATTGTAGACATTCATGCAGCCGGGGGCAAATTTTAATTCATATCTGCACCGTCAGACTCGAGATACGAAGGATCATACCTGTGTTTTATCATCTGAAAGGTGGGGGGGGATTCCCTTCACCAAAGAAGAAAACGTGACTGACTTCTGGATAAAATGTCCTCCTCCTCACCTCAAGCCTCATCTCCTGAACTGAAGACAAGGCTCTAACACATGAAAACGTGCACAAACATGCTTATTTATTCATGATATTGTCACAATTACTTATTGTCAACAGATTAGACTTGCGACTGTCCCACTGACAACTACTGACAACATCAGCTGGTTATATCATGCCAGCTATGTGAGGCTTGCGTGTCCTAAATGTAGCGGCAATCTTCAGTCCTTGATTGCCACTTCTGCAGGCTGTAAAGTTTCTGGCTCGTGCTCTTAGGAGGCAGCTTACATGCCCTTCAGTAATCAAAAATGAGACGGACATAAAAAGCATAAAGGGTTATTTATTCCACACAAACCTGGTAACTGCACAACACGATGTCTCCAGTCGGAGTCCTGGTTGCCTATTCCTGTTATCACTTTATGCAAACAAATATAAACTGCCGGCGACGGACAGAAAACTGTTGCTCCGCATCCTGCTTACAAGCCAAACTCCGAATCTGCTGGATCGGCCCAACTACACACTCACATTCGTGACAAATACCCACATTTTACGACAACAGAACAGATTCACAATAGCAGGACGAACCAATAGTGCATAATATCTTAAATTACAAAGTAAACAATCGAGATCAAACACCAAAAGAGCTACAGATTAAAGATTATAACAAAATACTTAAATGTGGCTTGATTGATCCTCTATGGCTCTAATAATTAAAATCACACTTTCCCTCTGATAAACAGTTTGATTAAATTCTCACGTCGTATGAGAGTTTATTCGTGTCTGAGTCAACCGTGTTGGTTCCACTGCAAAAAAAGTTTCACTAATGCCGGCTAACAACGTCAAAAACAGCAACTAACACACTTTACACATTTGTGTAGAAGAGGCTACATCCACTGTGAACGATCGTTAACAGAGGTGGCGCTTTACAATACCAGCCATCAGCCACCTACAACGCAGTCCTGAGATCCCTTCCCAGGTATTTCAACCCCCACTCTCACCTTGCCTCGGGTGACCTCAATAGATCACAGGATGGTGGGACGGGGCAATGTCTCACTCAGGTTTCACCTGTTGGCTCCGATGATGGTAGTAATCCAATTCAATTCAATTCAATTTTATTTATATAGTGCCAAATCTCAACAAACAGTCGCCTCAAGGCGCTTTGTATTGTAAGGTAAAGACCATACAATAATTATGGAGAAAAATCAACAGTCAAAACGACCCCCAGTGGGACAGTGGGAAGTAAAAACTCCCTTTTAACAGGAAGAAACCTTCCAGCAGAACCAGGCTCAGGGAGGGGCAGCCATCTGCCGTGACCAGTTGGGGCTGAGGGGAGAGAGACATGACAAATCCATGATCCAGATCCATGCCTTTTATCATAGCTTGGCTCATGTGACAGCTCACACGATCAATAACGGGTTAATGACCCTCAAGACCACCTCCAAGGGGACAGCCCGCAATCGGGGGTTATTACCTGGGACTCTCCACCAGTTGTTCAAGAGGTGAAGAAGCCTCCTGGATTAGAGGTGAAACATCCTCAAAAATCAAAAGAAATCCAGCTGCCTTCCTTTCCAATTCTCAACACCTGTTTGTGGTCTTCAGCCATGCGGCTATTTGTTGTTTCTTTCTGAGGATTTGATTGAAATTGTCAATGCCAGTTTGCCAGTGGACTGTTTTCTTCCACTTTATATACTTTAAGAATAAAATGTCTCAGCTGAAAACTA
Source organism: Cichlasoma orientale (assembly GCA_034780415.1). Taxonomy (NCBI): domain Eukaryota; kingdom Metazoa; phylum Chordata; class Actinopteri; order Cichliformes; family Cichlidae; genus Cichlasoma; species Cichlasoma orientale. The sequence goes on along the minus strand of JAVDPK010001432.1, from coordinate 556,209 downwards.
TGTAGTAAGAACTGTGGATCATTGTGAATAACCTGGATGCCACTCAGTCCCCAGACAAATATCAGTGTCTTTTTCTTTTTTTTTTACTCCTTTTTTGCTGCAGCGGAAAGCTCCCGTAGCCTTTCACGTATTTGGCCATGAAGTCACTGAAAAAATACGTATAGAGAAATTTATCTAGGACAACACCATGTGTGGGTGATGACTCTATTATGGTCTACTGTATAATAGCTGGGTGGCATTAAATTTACATCAGCGGATAATCTAAACCCTGGCTCAGATCCCTTCATCAGCCTTCAACATATTCTATCAACGTGTGATAGTTAAGAGTGTGTAACTCATCTCAACTGAAACGTGTACCCAGCTGGCTGGATAGAGCTCTGTTCTGACTAACAGCATTCTCAGTGACTGATTCCATCCACTGGCTCACCAGTGGACTCTACTGTCTCCTTTCATGTTTTATATACAAACAAATGTACCAGTCAGCAGGAATGCAGCTCTATCAGTACTGTTTTAAAGTTTGTCACAGCAGCTTTTAACTTATTTTACATTCCTGTGGGTGCAGAAAGTGGACTGTCTTATTGTGGGTTTACTTGTGTCCCAGTAGTAAAGCCCCTGAATTTCCGAATTTCCGAATGAGCAAGCACGCTGGTTACTTTCCCCTCAAAACTGTGACTGCAGTATTACTACATCAGCCACAGTGAAAGTCATGTTTACGGATCACTTCAACCATGGCGCAAATCTAAATTGCATGCCACCACTGCATTAATGGATAGTCAATGACAAAGTCAATGACAATAAAAGAGCGCATTTCTCATGACACATCAAACCAGTTTCTAATTTGCAAGATTGCAAGACACTCGTTTACATTTTGACTATTCTTGATGATGAGATCTGTCGCTGAGCCTCTATGGAGCACACGCAAAGAAACAAGAGAGGCTGAGTTACGGCGATGGAGCAAAGTGACGTTTTTTTTTTGCATGTATGTTATTCAGACATGTCTGAAAGAAGCAAGAAGGAGCATTAACATAAAAATGACCTTTGCATGACAGAATGCTGCCACTTTTAAAGGCAGATAAAACCAGCACGAATGACCATAGGGGACTCTTGAAAGCACTTGATAATTATGGGAAATGTGCAAAAAGATTTTTTAGTCTTTGGGGTAAAGTGCAGCTACAGGTAGAAGAGATTTTTCAAGGCTGTTGGTCTCAGCTGGCTGAGATCTTTGCAAGGCATTTTGCCCAGCGAGGGAAATGCCATCACTGATTGTTGTGGTCTACCTCATGTAGAGGAGTTTAAAGGAGTTGAAAGTGTCATTCAGTGAGAGATTCTTCAGAAATGCAGCAACAGAAAGAAGAAAAACATGCAGTATTTTAATATTCATAAAAATAAAACAGATATATTTTGTGTGCTTCTGCACGTTATTCATCCCCATCAAATTTCAAAGCTTTAGCACTTAAAATGAAATGCTTGATCAGATCAGGGATGTTATTAAGTTAATCCCAAATCATGAATGTTTTTGCTAAAAGTGTTTTGTTTTTCTTAGCAAGTCACTGTGTAAACAGGAAACCGTGCCTCACCTTGGGCTGTTTGCTGCCTTCAGACTGGGAATTTGAAGATGCCGAGCATCCTGCCCCTTGCTGCTAAGGAGAGCATTAGCATCAAACTTCCCCCCAGCAACGTCTTCTCTGGTTTTCTCAGAGCAACAGTGCAAAGAGACACTTCAACACACTTGAACCAATGCAGCTAGCAAGCCATTACACTGCTGTCTCCAGTGGAATATACTGCTAATTACTTCTGCTAATTAAATTATGACATACTAAACATTGTTAAACCAATGTGGTTGAACATATGTTACCCAAATAAAACTGGTAATTGGAAATATTGAATATTTCTTTGCTTCCTTCTTAAATTAGCAGAAGCGTACTGACACCGATCCCGTTTTACACGAGCTGCCCACCGGACAAATTAAATCATCTGAGCAAAACTACCCCCCTGTCAGGTTTTCATTTGGACTGATTGATGCATGCACCCGTTGCCCCCTCGCCTCCTTTTTCATTTTGCCAAACACATTTTTTATGAGCAGTTTCCTGCAGGAATGCAAACTGCATGTTTTTCATGACTCACAGGAGCATGGTCCTATATGACTGAGCCCCGTATCAAAGAGTCAATAATAAAGCGATGAAATGCATGCAGGTCACACTGATGTGGATTTCAGGAGAAGGCAGCCTTTTATGACTGCCATCACAGATGTGAGCAGCATAAGAGGCTGTTATGACCTCACCGAATACTTGGCAAACATCAAGCAATAGCTGGTTTGTAGACCTCAGACACCAAGGACACTTAAATTCTCTAGATTAAAAACCTGCAGTCCACTCTAGAGTCCACAGCCCTCGGGTGAGCCTTTATTGACATTAGCCCCTGTTACAGTTCACCCATAAGCTTGTCACTATACAATTATCCCAAATGCTTGCTGTAACAAGAGGGTGACAGTATATGGGATAGAATTTAATAATTAAAACTCTCTGAAAATAAAGCATGATGCAATAATTTCCCTGCCGTGCATCATCCAAGCCTTGTAAGTATCTAAATATCTATGACAGCTAAGGTGTGGTCTGACAAATGCACCCAATCCTTATAGAAGGACTGGGTGCATTTGCTTTGCCAGATTTCTGCAGCTCATGACAGCAAAAAGCAAAGATTAGAGCCTTGTAGGAGGCTCATGTGTCATTGTGACACAGATCTCCTCCCACGTTCAGAAAAATAATCCCTCACCTGTCCACTAGTTGCCCCTTTTTAGTTTTTCCAACTTTCATGTCATTTGACTACATGTGTTACGACCCGCTAGCCTAGGGGGGGTGCGGAAGCAGCACCACAACGACAGGTGATGGGAGAGCACACACCACA
>JAVDPK010001432.1:538838-550006 GCA_034780415.1 Cichlasoma orientale | reverse complement strand
ACACACACACACACACACACACACACACACACACACACACACACACACACACACACACACACACACACACCAGTGTAGTATTAGTGTTTATACAGTAAGTGCTGAATCCTGCCTCTGGCATGGCTCAGTTAGCCAGACTGAGACTTGCAGCCAATCAACAGTCTTACTTCTCTGTGTTCATGTTAGCCACTCCATACCTGGAGAAAAAGGGCACACCTGACACTCTCATACTGACCTACTTTCCACCATAAAAGTCTGACAGCCTCCACTCAGACTGGAAATCTGTTCTTCTCCTCTTAAAGGAGGAAGGAGTTTTACAAGTGGTGCAGTCTTGTCTGGTCAGCAGAATAAGGGAGTTAAAGAAGAGCAGGAAGTGCCTGTGAGTAGAGCTGTGCAGCGAGCAATCTTGTGATCTTGATTCAGTGCAATCAGATATAAAGTCACTCTAATCCCCTGGGATTCCTTCCTAGTGCCCTTTCTCTTTCCATTTAGCACATTTTTCATTTGAACCACATAGATGACGGTCCCTTTAAACTTAGAGTGCAAAAATGTAAAAAACTTTTCATGACATCAGAATTCTGTCATAATCTACACTCGTGATTCTGTTTTAGAGTAGGTCCCTCCCTCGAGTCCAGGTTGTGGAAGGGGCAGGCTTTTCCTCCTCCCTCTGAGGTGGAGCTGGGGTTCCCGCTCAGCAGCCAGGCACACCTATTTCTCATCAAACTGTAATCAACAACCAGTACTTAAGGATCAGTTTGCTATTGGTCAGTGGTAGCTCGACTCTCCGAATTTTGTTCCCTCGTGTTTTGGTCTTTGCTGCACTAAGATCTTTGCTTACCTGTGTCCGGCTCTCTCTTGCCTGGCTCAAGAGTGGATTACCTACTGGTGAAACTGGTCCTTTAATTACCTGCCTGCCCTCCGGAACTCTTTACACCTTGAGCAAGCTACCTGGCAACCCCTCCCTTGGATGGACTCGCCCTCCCTGGCAGGTAAACAAAGGTTTACTCAAGGCACTCCCTTTCATCCAACATCTTTGGAATTCACTTATCTGGGACATTTAGACCTCTCCTCTTCCTCAGTGATCCCGACATCTTCCAGTAATCGGAAACAAAATAAAGACTCTGAATCTTGTGAATCTGCCTCAACCGAGTCCTCCATTTTGTTTTAGCCGGGACGACCCGTGATGACTGTATTTTTAGTTTATTTTTTTAAGTAAATGAAAAACAAAAAAAATAGCTGGTCCGCTTCAGTTTCTCCCTATAAATAACAAAAGGCATTTAACCTGGCAGGTCAAATTGTGCTGCTGGCCATTCATTTCAAAGACGCTGTGCGTATATTAGAGCATCATACTCTCTTTATCATCCAAATTAAATCTCAACTCTTCAGCTACATCCAAATATCCATTACTGAATACACACAGGAGGAGAGCTCAGTAAGGATAAGAATACTGCGGATGTTTCCCATCCAAAAAATCCATACTAATGCATTTGTTATGGATAGACAGCATATATCTGTTTTTTTTTCTATTTAATGAAGCACATAGCTATTTAACCCTGCTCTACTGGGGCTTAAAGCATCCTCACAAAATCATCTTTATTCTGAGTTACAGAAAGACATCTGTACTCGGATACTTAATATCTTCCAATCTATTATGAGGGTGTCATGGGATAAAGGAAACAGACACTCCCTTGGGTGTTTGATGTTCTGTGATAAAATCATATTGCAGCAGCTCTCACACAGTCAAACGTGAAATATTGCCGTGTAGCCTCCACTGTGCTGTATACAGTAGCCTCTTCCTATCATCTTCCCACTCCCACTCTGCAAGTCTGGGACACATTAAAATACTCATTTGGGCTTGGGACATTGTCTAAATCTGGCACTGGTTGCTAAGATGGAGAATAGGCAATCTCTAAACCTGCAGGGTGTTTGGACAGCTTGCCATCTCTCTTGACAGGTACAAGGCTCCACAATCTCCATCCACTGCATTGGATTAGATGTTCTTTCTTCTTTGTGCATTATTTTCTTTGCTCTGTGGTAAGTATGGGGATATACAGAAAAGTATTTGATCATCCCGGTCATCTATCGGACATGATCCCCTGGCTTTATGAACATTACATTAGTGTTTGTAACAGCATATAGAACAACATTTACACTTGGCACCACTATAGACAGGATAAAATCATTTTCTTCTGCTTTATAAAACAGTAAAATAATAGCTGAAAAAAATTATTTATGATGTCACAGTGCCATCAAGGTGAGGGACCGCCAACCAATTTTTAGCAAATAGGAGGACGACATATCGTCAGCGCTAACTGCAATGCTGGAACAGCAACTTTTTACTTGCACTTGCATGTCAGTGGGCAACAATGTTGTTGCAGGTAATTTCAAACGCAACGTTTCTAACAGCTCAACAAATATCAGCAAACACGCAAACTTTGTGTGTAGTTTGTCACTCAGTGTGTCGGCTCGCTAAAGGGCCAGCTGCTGCATTTCCCAGAATGAGAGAGAAGTTCAATCAGAGATGGAGAAAGATGTAAGAATGAGACGAGGAGAGTGGGAAGATTTAGAGGTAAGGACTGCTCAGTGACATTTGATAAGATGGAAAGCTTTCATGTAATGTCCTCATATTTAAATCAGATCTTGGATCTGTACATGATTTGAAGTTGTGTTTTTCATATTGTGAAATTTCCTGCAAAACAGCTGAGGTAGACTAACTTTGTGTTATTCAAAGGTTTAGTGCAGGATAAACAGGTTAGTTTGCTGTACTGCATTTACAGTAAAGCTCTGTGTTGGACTGGTGCACAGAGTCTGTGTTCATGGTCAGAATTTGGCTACATCGAATGTAGCAGAGATGAGTTTGACTTTAAGCTGATGATGCTTGATTCATTCACTGAATTCAACCTTACACCAACTGTAAACTGCCAGTATAAGAACAGTATAAACAGCATACTGTCAGTGTGGATGGAAATCATCCAAGATAGCTTGTAAACTAGTGGGTTACACCTTGTAGAATTTAGTTCATCCACAAAAAGCAGTAAACCTCAGAGCAGCAGCAGCAGCACAGGTCAGGTAATCACAGCCTGCACAAAAAGAAAATCGACCAGAGATGACAATAGAAAGTTGTGATTCTTTTCCCCATTCTAAGCCACTATAATTGATCTTAGAGTCCCCCCACCCCCGGAATTCCACTTTAACCCCTGAGTTTACTCATTTTTGTGGCAGTCACTCTTCTACAATGTAGGGAACAGAAAATAGAGTTTTTTTTTTTTAAATATTCTCTTTCACAGCTTGTGCCTACATAACAGATTCAAGCTGAGTACATTCATTAGAAGGATAAGCAGTAGAAAATGGATGGATGGATGGATGGATAATGTTTGTATTCTCATGTAATATTATTTTATTAATATAGCACAAGGTTCAGTTAGCTTTACACAAAAATAGCTTACTTAGCTTAATTTCTTACTTTGAGTGCAGTTCAGAGCCTCTACTTTTTCACTTTTACTTGAGTAAAGAAGGTGAATCAGCACTTCAACTTTTACCAGAGTATTTTTTAAGTATCTGTACTTGTACTTAAGTACAGAATGTCTGTACTTTTGCCACCTCTGCCTGTGACCCAGACCAAAGAAGAAAAATAAAATGTAGACACATGAGAGCTTTGAATTTGAGCATATGCCACTTTTAAGAATTTACTGAAACACCTAATGCAGTTATTGTTCACAAGAGACAAATCTCATATTTTTAGCTCATATTGGTTTGGAGCATAAGATTCAATAACCCGACTCCATGTTATGCTGTAGGTCTGTGTCTATGGCAGACCTCCAGAGCTGACACATCCTGGTGTAAAAAGCCTGCAGCCTCCAGCAAATCTTCATATAAATTGCCAAGTCTAAACCAGTAGCTGCCCCCACACCCTTTCTGGCCCCCTCCACCCCCCTGCATTCCTATTCATTTATATTCTTAACAACGTCAATATAAATAGAGCAAGCGGAAGTCTGCAATTCCCCGTTTTTCATGCCCAACACAACAGCAGAGTGTTGCAGAGTGTAATACAATAAAGCTGCATTTAATGTTGCTGTGGTTCAAAGTGCATCTGCATAAGACAGCATGGAGCACTTAAACACTAAGAAAGCAAACAGCTTATTGAATATAAGACCTTGTATCCTTCAGGTTCTGGAATCCTAAAGTTACCAGAAATTCAAACCCACAATAGCCTTCTACTTCAGACTTCTAATTACTATGTAATTTACGGTCTTCTTTACATTACAGTAAGCATCCTTCTAGCTATCTATTTGCTCTATCATGCTTGTTTTTTTCTGTTCCTGGGTGCGGATTCACCAGTTAAGATGACAGCGTGTCATTCTTTTAGTTTACGGCTGCGGTGGATTTGCAGGAACAGCGGACCACAGAGTCATGGATGTTTTTGCTATTTCCCCAAAGAGCAGTTCAGGAAATTCCCTCAGAAAGTTGTGGGTTTTGCAAACACTGTCTTGCAGCTAGAGCTATACCCTCATCACCTGCACTTCAGCGTCTCACCTCTCTAGACATCACATTTCCCTGGTGTGTCACACACACAGAGACTGATAATGAAAGTTTGGAACTGCACATAAAGATAAACTCTACTTTACACAGAGCTTGTTTTGGACTACGTGCAAGGTTATTTCAAGGGAACTTTGCTGGATTTATATCTGTTGATTTGTAGCTAGATTTGAGGGAGTTGTGAAAGAAAATGTGACCTCCCACACCTACGCAATCTTGATATATGGTGTCAACAGCAAAATGAGCTTAGTTTTGAAAGAGTTTCTGTAATAGTTGTGATTATATATATTTTCAGAAGAGCATTATTTGCATGCTTAATGGGAGACTAAACTTTGATATCATGAATGCAATTTTGCTATTTCAAGCCATATTTCCTAAGGCTTTAAGAGAAAGGTGGTCACAAGAAGTCTATAACATACTGCAGAGCCAAAAACAAAGCACTCTACAACCCTCTATAAATAAACTAGAAGAGAATGGAAGACTGGGAAGATAGAGCGAGGAAGAGGAAGGGAGTTAGGGGAGGAGGAAAGGGTGATCAATAAATCTCTAATCTCTTGAGTATCCTCTCCACCTACCTCCTCCCCTTCCTATAGTGCAACAAGGAGCACACAGGCATACACACCTCAAGCCGCCTGCAGGTCTGGTCTCATTATATTGACTGCGATTGGGGGGAGACTGATTTGTTGCAGCAGCTCCCCAGTTTGTCAGACATGGTGACAGCAGTCATCAAGTCCCAGGGCAAAGTCAGAGTGGCAGGACCGGCTCACACACAACTAATATGCTTCAGCTTATTTCCCTAATGCCAGGTGCTAAAACTGCCCATAAATCATGAATGTGTGGACACTGTAAAAATGAATCCAGATGGCAGCCTTTAGATAAGCCAAGCAGCTTCCTCGAAACTTTTTTCTTTTTTTGCTTTTTGTTTGTTGATTTAATTATATACATGCTTTTTTTTTTTTTGAGTAAATTAGTTTATGCCTCTGCCCTGAATAGGGCAGAGAAGTTGTGTCATTTGACCAGCAGAGATTGCTTTTTCATGTCCCCAAATTGGTGACTCAGTATCAGAGCCTTAGAAATCATCAAGGCTCTCATTTTTGAAATTTTCTCTATTTCTGAACATTCATTTTAGAATTCATTATAGAGGAACCACAGTGAAGTGAATTACCATCAGTCCCCAGCCCCCTCAAGTGTTGTTTGATCTTAATGTGCCCTCATTTCAGACCAGGTTCTTTGTACTCTAGTCACATTGCCATGTGCACACAAGTACATAAAACTCCCGGAGGACATGGAGACATCAGATAATGGCACTAACCAAGGTAAAGAGCTACACAAACACTCAAGATGGGAAACATATAGACCTTACTGGCTAATAAAACAGCAAATATGCTCGCTGACTTTAGGAGCACTTTAACCCTCTTAGGTTGCATTTATCACCAGCACCAACACCCTACTTTTACATGTTTTATCGCTTCTATTACTGTATTTATCATTTGTAAGGCACACTTAGATGCACTAAAATGCCAAACATGGAAAATCCATGAATGTCTGGTAACTATGAAAAACAGTAAACATTATTAAAGAAGGAAAATCATTTGTAATTTTACCTTGAATATTTGCCAATGTGTGCAACCCTGACTCTTTGAAATGACATTAATATGCAACAGCAAATTCTGAAGGAAATGAAATAGTGTTTATTATGTTTTCAATTAAATAACAAAATTTTAAAAAGCTAAAGACACTCAACATTTCAATACAAGAGCAAATGTCAAAATGCCATCTTCCACGCAGATTTCCACCAATTTCAATATGCACTGCTACTCAAAGTTATATTGTTAATATTTTTTATACTGCACACAGCATTTATATAAATGATGTGTAGTTACTGGCAGCACTTGTTTAAGGTTAAAAGAAAAAGACTGCAGGTTTGATGCAGAAAACTCTATTATTATTATTATTATTATTATTATTATTTAACCAAAACCACTACAATCTCTTCTCAGCATGCAAACTTATATCGTTGGTGTCACAGTCCTGTATTTGTATGGCTACCATCCACCCAGACCACCTACATGTATGATTCATAATTTGTGACTGAGTCCCACTTTAATATAAAACACATCTTGATAGAACAAAGAAAAATACGTGGTCTGCTTTTTTCTGCATGCTCATGGAAAATGCAGCTAAAATTACAGAATAGAATAGAATAGAAAAAAACAAGGACAAAGAATGGCACCATGATATAATGTGTAAACGTAAATCAACACAAAAGCACTCAGACAAATGCAGATAACTGCTGAAATAAAGTTAAAAGAAAATCATCAAATTTCTGAAAAACGAAAAACATGTGAGTGTGGAAGACACACTTTTTCATGCTGAAGTTGCTGCCAGAGGCGCTGCGCGTGCAATACACCTCTGTGAGAGTCAACAATAATTAATGTAATCCGAGAAAATTAACAAGACCTGAAGTTGTGTTTGTGGCTTTGAGCTGTTTGTAGGAGTCTTTCCTTTGAGTTTATTAAAGTTCTAAAGAGCCTCGCAGGGCTCCTCAAAGATGTGGGATCCCTTTGTTGCATCAGAGTTGTGCACATCTTCAAAACCTGTCACAACAGCTTGGGATGAAACACTTTTGTGCATCCAAACATTGTTCAAAGCCAGAAAGTCTTAAATTCTATTGAGATCCCAGGATACTTCATGTCATCCTGAATTGATGCATAAGATGTTTCTCTAAGTATAACCATTATGAAGTAACACTGCAGCAAGCATCTGGCCGAGCTAATACAATATGAATATGTGACATTGTAAGACTATCGGGGAACATGTTCTATTTGCCTCTGCAGGAAATTTCATGTTTAATAGTTGCAATTATTTATTTTCTCTCGATAATATTGTAATTTTGCCTTTTCAATGTTATTAAAGTACAATGTTATGGAGAGAAAAAAGTGTCCTAAAATGACTGTTGTTGGGAATTTACACCACAGAAATAAAACTTAATTAAACTGAACTAAAAAAAAAGGCCATTACTGACACAAATGTGCATCCTTCTGTCTACTTTCATATTCTATTTGTCACTAATGCAACAAAATAAGCACTCACTTGTGTTTAGATTCTAAAAAGCAATCCATGAATGGTACTAAGTATCTATTAAGCCACCCATTAGTTTAATTGTTTCAAAATTAAATTGGTGGTAGATAATGTGAGTTGAATCTAAGCACATCTGGGGGGAGTTTTATTTGCTCTTTTAGGTTCACGTGATGCTATAAAATGTCCTCGTATACCCTAGACTTCATATGGGCTTGCAGAACAATCATCACACCTAATGACTCCCACGACATGGGCACTCAGACCAGCACTGATCCACCACCACATTTAACATAGGCAGCGATAACAAATTTAAAGTTTTCTATAAATGTAATCCCACTGAAAGTCAGCGGCGATAGGCTCCATCTGCCCCACGATCCCATTCAGATAAGCAGTTAAGAAAATGGATGCAACTACAGGAAAATTTAATCTATACTCACTGTCTTTGCTGTGCAGTGTTCAGGCTTTGTCTGCTAGCTTGGACAGACTCATTAATTCTGAGTGGCAACCCAGTCATACATCAGTCCACACACTTTAATAGTAGGCATATAAAGCCATGTGTATTCACACCTTAAGGCTCAATAATGTTCACCACAATTGGTTTGGTGTGAAATGTCTGTGGTTGCCACCTGTAACATAGCCTTAAGAGCTTTCATCAAACATGTACAACATAATGCATTACCTCATACTATACACTGAGTTTGAGTTTAATTATCCTTCGTGTGAGGCCAAGATCTGTGACTTCTCTGGCCTAAACTGTATGGGTCTATCAATCTACCCCAGCGAAGAGTTCACAGAGTAAAAATCATAAAAATCAAGCTTCTGGTCATTATTGTATTATCATAAAGCTTTTAAAAACAAGATTGTTGAGTCCTCAGTGATGGCAAAAGGAGAGAACAGCAGTCTTACTTTGTGCTATTTTTAATGCTAGAATTGCACCTACACAACCTCCAGGTCTGAAAACTGAAACCAGTGCTGAAGTGCCTTAATCATGCATCACTGCCTTCCAATGGCCAGCTGGGGGCAAGTTTTTGGGTTGCCTGTTTGTATTCTCTGTGAATATGACTCTAATTCTCATTTGAATTATTACCTCAGTAAACACTTTATTTTCACTTGTATATGGTCTCAATCATGTTTTAAGTCCTATTTAATGCAATGTGATCTTTAGTTAGTGAATTAATTTCTTATTTAGAGCCAGGTATGCTTCAGGATGTGGCTACTTTGTGTTTTTAAACTTGTTACTGTATGTACAGTACTATGCAAAAGTCTGGAACCACCCTTTTGCTTTTCTTTTGCTTCCAAGGAGCCAGACTTTTAATTTTTGAAAGTGTACTTGAGCAAACTACTGTTTTGTCTACACATAACAAACAACTTAGCAAAGAACTAGTTTTAAACTGTATCTGTAGGCACTTTGTTATTAGCAGCCTGTCACAAAAACATATCATTTGTTTCCATTTCTTTAGTTGAATTTATGAAAAATGCCAAAGATAACAGAGTTTGACAGACATAAACTAGTATTTCCCACCAACAAGGCAATTTCTAAAATTCTATTAGCTAAAAACTTGGCATATCTCAGCATGGTATGCAGTGTGTCCTTAAAAAAATTGTGTGGAGGACAAAAGATGAACAGTATCTGAATGTCGTGTTCTTAAGAAATAAAAAAAAAGATCCAGCAAAGGCCTGACAAAGGACCTGAGAGATGCTTCTAGCCCTTCAGTTGATCCATCTCATGGTCTCAGTGGAAGGGTGGCTGTCAGGAAATCATTGTTAAAGATGGGAAACGGGGAGAAACAGCTGGGGTATGCCACATTACACAAGAACTGAACTGAAAATCAGTGGCAACAGGTGTTGCAGAGTCAGTCCAACAGTCATCAGTGTGTATGGAGGAGGTCAGGAGAGAGGTGCAACAGTGAGTGTCTACAGCCATCTGTAAAACATGGTGAAGGCTCTGTCATGGTTAGGGGCTGTGGTAAAGCCAGAAGAAGAAGATGAAGATGAAGAAGAAGAAGGAGAAGGAGAAGTAGAAGAAGAACTTCATTGATCCCAGAGGGAAATTCATGTCTGGCATAGCTCATCTGCTATTTGTATGAGAATTGAAAAGTCTGATGGTTGTGGGTACAAATGATTTTCTGTATCTCTCCGTTGTAAAACAGAGAGAGGGGAGTCTTCCAGCACGGGTGTTTCTTTGTTCCATAAAGGGGATTGGGGCATTGGGGATCTTGTCAAAATTCAGATTTCTATCCACCATAAAGTACCATCTGGAAAGCTTCTGACTGGCAACAGCTTCATTTTCCAGCATGACAATGATCCCAAACACACTGCCAATGCAGTAAAAATGTCCCTGGTTAGAGAAGCACACAGTGGAACACCATCAGTCATGGATCGGCCTCTCCAGAGCCCGGACCTCAACATTATTGAAGCAGTGTGGGATCATCTCGACAGAGAACAGAACAAAAGGCAGCCAGCATCCAACGAAGAGCTTTGAATGTCCTTCAAGAAGCCTGGAGAACTATTCCTGAAGACTACTTAAAGAAATGAGAAGAAAGCTGCCTAAGAGAGTTCAGGCTGTGCTGAAGAATAAAAGTGATCATACCAAATGCTGACTTTCAAGCTTGTTAGCTGTTTTTGCCTTACATCCCGTATTTCCATGTATGTTTCGATAAACTGCTGCACCTATTTCCCATTTTCCTCGCAAAATTTAAAGAAATGAGAGATGGCTGAAAGCTTTTTACTGTACATGCACACATACAGTAATCTCTTGTTCCTAGTGAGATGCATCCACTTGTCACTTTCAGTTTATCTACAGTCTGGCTACATACACTGTACATATGGTTAAACAGCACATTTATCTGGTGTGACTGCATTTGATGCAACTATCTTGTCTTGTCAGTTTGTATTTCCCCTTTCTGCTGATACTGTGTGAATACAGCTTCTCGCCACCTGAAGTAGTTTCCCAATGAGCCCTTCAGGCAGTCACTCTTAGCACCAACAGCGTCACAAAACACAGAAATGAATCGTGCTATTTGTTAGCTGCTGTGACCACATTAAAAGGTCTTTGCAAACAATACAGCGACCTCATGCTAATTCTGCCTTTGTTGCTGGACTCATTACTTTCACAAGATCAGTCATTAAAGCACAGACATAACTCGTTTGATATGTTTGATCAAATAACTCGTGCTGTCACTTAGCACCCTTCAGAGAAACCAGTGTCATATCCTTCAAGCAGGGGTTACCTATTCTCTAAAATATCTTCCAGGAGATTAAGATACGAAATGATTTTACACTTTCTGCAAAACCAAGTAGACTCTTTCAAAACTCACATATTAAAGGGAAAATTGTTCCATTTCTTGTAAGGACATCACCCGCTAATTAACATGAAGCTGATTTGCTTGAGTAGCTGTGTGTGTGTTACTGTGATTCACTGACATCAGAGTAAGAATTCCTTTGTTATGATGTCGTATTTTCATAAATTGGCCGCTCACACACACACACACACACACCCACACACACACACACACACACACACACACACACACACACACACACACACACAC
>JAVDPK010001432.1:519134-535462 GCA_034780415.1 Cichlasoma orientale | reverse complement strand
CCCCCCCCCCCCCCCCCCCCCCCCCCCCCCCCCCCCCCCCCCCCCCCCCCCCCCCCCCCCCCCCGGCAGAATCAAGCAGCTCGTGGAAGTTAAACTGGTGCACAGGAAGAAAAAGGAGGGATCAAACACAGCCCTGTTCCTAATAAGGAAAGAGAGAGCAGAGCTCAGTTTTAATAGTGTCGTATCATGACTCTAATCAGTCTCTGCAATCAAGCTGCAGTTTAATTTAAAGATCGGTGCATTAAAACCGAAACCAGTTTTGGAAATATTACATTTACTGAAAGGTCCGTCACAGTGTAGACACAGGCTTTCCTCAAAAACCCCGTGACAAACCCGGAGCTTCGTGCAGCTCGTGGAGCTAAAGTGAAATCATTTGATGAAATAGCTGATGATAACAGACATCATGGCAGAGAAAGGAAAGCTGTGACCAATTAAAAATCCAGACTTAAAGACATCTTTAGCTGAACTGTCCTCGGTGTCATCAGTGCAGCTACATGAATGTCAAGGGGCCAATCAGCTAATTGAAGAGCCTCCGCCTGACTGCCCAATTATTCTGTCTACCTCTGTAATTATTCAGATTAGGAAACCTCTTCAGTCTCAAGTGAGCTTAACAGGTGCAAATAAACCCCTTAAGTTGCTACGTGTTGCGTGTGATGTTTCAGCCATTTCATTTTTTGTTGCTGTTTGGTGCGCAACGTTAGGTTTTCACTGCTTTGCAACACTCTGTTGGGGTTTTGCAGAGTCACTGATCAATACTCAGAAATTGCTTTTTCTTGCTTCCAACACCTCAATTTGCAAGCCCCTGTATTTTTGCTTTGTAAAAAGGGAAAAGAAGAGAGAAATGGGTAATAACAGCTAGATAAAACCTCAGTGACAAAAGAGAAATCAGAGAAGAAAAACAGAGCAATCTAGGGGGGGGAAAGATAGGATTTAAAATTGTAGACAACAGTGATTTCAATTAGAAATATGTTGCCGATCTGCAGCTGACACATTCTACCCACATATTGAACGCCTTCTGCTTTATTCTGATTTCTTTTTTTTTAGATTTTGATTATACCCAATACCCAATTTACTTGCCAGATTCAGTTGTTTCCACCTTTTAGTCCCTGTTGTTCCTAACCCCTCCTGGAAGTGTACATTACAGTATCCCACTTCTTCCCATGGCAGCGAAGAGTTTCACAAAAAAAAAAAAAAAAGTATGAAAATGTTAAACCTCTCTCAAGACTACATGTATTTACATTTTCTGCCAGCTTTTGAAGTACCAAGTCCTTAAAATGAAATATTCATGTTTGTAAGTGCCCCACCAGGACAATAAACGCGGCATATTTCTGGTCTGAGGCCCCCATCAGCAGGACGACATTATTTGCACGTGCCCTAAAATGAATCCAATTTCTGATCTGACACCAGAGCGATTACAGGAACGCTTTGATATTTTTTGAAAAACATATCTCTCCCTTATTTCCTGCGAGTAAAACGAGATCTGCTCTCATCTTTGAAAGCTACAGCAAGCAGCTGGTTAGCTTAGCTTAGCATAAAGGCTGGAAACAAACAGCAGAGAAGAAAACTAAATCTGCCTACCAGCATCTCTAAAGCCCCATGATTAAGATGTTATATCGTGTTTACTTAATCTGCGTAAAAGTGTCAGAACAACAATTCGTTTTACTTGAGGTTATGTGCCACACTTTTTTACTTCCTGGAGAACCCAGGAAACGGTACAGTATATAACTCCCCACAAAAGCAACTGCTTTTTTAAATTTCTGTTTGGTTTGAATGAAAAAGATAAAACATGTTAATTAATGAGATTTAGACGTGTGGGGAAGTGATATGCCTGTTTCCAGCTCCCGATTTAACAGAGAAATGAGAATATCGATCTTCTTGACAAAAATGCAAATAAATGTGTTTCCCAAAAATTAATTATTTAATGTTTGGCTATTTTAGGAGACAGAAAAAATGGAATTAAGTAGTTACATTCCTGTAGATGCTATGGGGTATTTGAATATAAACATACAGTCCACTGATGCTTGATCACATTCAGTTTGAAAGAAAAACAATGGATACTACATTAAAATGCTAACTATGTGGAATACAGGGGGGTTTTTTTCCCAGTGTTTGTTCACAAACATAAGTTTGAGTGCGAGTGTTTGCATGCTAAAGGAAAACTTTGTGAGTGCTCAGCAAGTCAGGAATGCTCTCCAGGATGTAGGGGAACATGCTACTTTGTCAACAACCAAGAGAATACTTCATGAGCAGAAGCTCTGAGGAAGCAACACAAGATGAAAACCTCTGGTAAGCCTCAGAAAATGAAAGGCCAGGTTACAGTACACGTAAACATCGGAAAAGAAACTGGATGGAGCTCAGCAATGGAGCTCTGTGGAATGATAAAACAGAATTCAACCTCTATTAAAGTGAAGGAGAGAGGAAAGTGAAGAAAGGAAAAAAAGGAGCAACTAATGACCAAAAACACCACCTCTGATTGATTTGACTAGCCAAGTGGATCACTTGATCTCAGTCCAGCCGAGTTTCAGCCTACATACCTCCTGACACGACTAATGGGAGAAAGACCCCACAACAAGAAGGAGCTGAAGATGGTTGCAGGGACTGCCTGACTGAGAGGGCATCACCACCGGGGAGGATACAAAACATCTGTGGCTGCCTTGGGATCAAAAACGTTAGGGAGTTATTGTCAACAAAGGATGTACTTCTGATGGACTTTCTTGCATTCAAATTAAATCTGAGACTTGCCACTTCACTGCGGTATTTGTTATTTTATTTCAAGTTACTGTGATCTGAAGAAGTATGTCCACATAATTACTGCCTGGACTGCAGCGGGGCGTGAGCCGAATGGACTGATGCTGTGTACCACAAATGACGCGTTTTCAAGGCAGATTAAAAATCCACCACAATCTCTTATTAAACTTTGGCAAACAGTTTAACCAGACACCAGCTTCACACAGATTCCTGACAGGAGGCAATAACTCACATCAGTTAATGGTGACTCCAATTAGAAATCTTGTTATGAGGACATCTTCCTGATAAACACTGGTCAGTGAGAAATTGCTGAGAAGCCACATGCACCAGCATGTATCAAAGCCTCAAGTGCGGCGGGTGTGCACCACAAGCCTTAATTGGTTTCCGAGGCACGGAAAAATCAGATCTATAATTAAAACCGGTGATCTCCAGCTGCTGTTTTATCAGTTAGCCAAACAGGAGTCTAAGCAGCGTGACAGATGGCATACTAGTGCAACGTTGTTGCTTTTTTAGTTATATGTTTAATTGAGAAAATACTGATAATTTAATACAAAAATGTGGAGAAACTAGATTATTATCAAATCAGAATGAGGATTTCCTGCCTCCCTGTTTCATATCAGACCTCGTGTTTGATGAAATGGACTCCTGCAGTGTTTTTGGGGGGCTTAAAGGATATACGTGTAATTGGTGGAACATTCTGTATGTCACAAACTGGACAGAATACAGACCTAATAATATGCTGTTAAAAACATTGTGTGACATGGTTGATCTGCACATATGTCAGGTGTTTGTTGTGGTTCGTGACTCGCAAGCTGCTTTGATGTGTTGGTTTTTAAGCCTGTGTGTAATTGCGGTGTGTGGACTGGGTGAAAGTTGTGCAATTTTCAGCCAGTACACTTTTGGCAAATACAGCAGTTCAGCTCTGCAGTTGTTGGTCTGAGGATTTAAGAATAACAACAATCTAAGAAATACCTTGTTTTATTTTGATCCACTTTATGAGGATGCCCGAGCAAATTCACTCCAGGTTTAGACCGTGCTACATCTCAGACTCTACAGTCCTCAGCTTGCATGTTAAATGTTAAAGTTCATGACAGTACAAGTAGAAAAAGACTGAACAATTGTGGCTTCTTTGGCAGTGTTGCTGGGAGAACATGATGGCACAGCTTGAGTTTGCAAAGTTGCATCCGAACAAACCACAAGACCTCTGGAAAAATGTCCTTTGGGCAGATGAGACCAAAGTGGAGATGTTTGAGCGCAATGCACATCACTACATTTGGAGAAAATTAAACACAACATATCAACACAAACACCTCATATCAGCTGTCAGCGTGCTGGTGGAGGGGTGATGACTTGAGCTTGTTTAGCAGCCTCAGGACCTGGGCACTCATTGTACTCATTGAGTCGACCATGAACGCCTCTTAATACCAAAGTATTCTAGAGTCAAACATGAGGTCATCTGTCTGAAAGCTTGGCTGAAACTATTTTACCTAACAGGATGATCTTCTTCTTCTTTCATCTGCTCCCTTTAGGGGTCACCACAGCAAATTGTCTGCCCCCATCTTACCCTGTCGCTCTGTCACACCTTCACTGCATCCATGAACCTGCTCTGTGGTCTTTTCCTCCTGCAAACCATCTCAGCCTTGCCTCTCTAACTTTGTCTCCAATGTAACAGGATAATGATCCTGCAAATCTACAACACAATGGCTGAAAAAGAAAAGAATCAAGGTGTTGTAACGGCTCAGTCAAAGTCCAGATCTCAACCTGATTGAAATGCAGTGAACTGAAGTAAAGTTGTAAAGATGCTGATGCTCCACAATGCTGTGAGAGACTGATCAGGTCATACAGAAAACAATTACTTCAAGTTATTGCTGCTGAAGGTTCTACAAGCAAATGAATCATGTTGTGTACTTAGTTCTTTGTTTTTACCGTATGTGTACAAACTTTATTAACAGGAATTTTATTTATTTAAATTAAAAAGAGCTCCAATCACCAATATACAGCATATGAAAATAAATATTAAAGCACATTTTATGCAAGTAATAACTCATTTACTGTCGCCCTTCATTTACGACAAATTGCTCTAAAATTGATCAAAACTTAAAAAGCAAAGTTTTTATGTTGCTGCAGGTGAGTTCAGTTTCAGACTAGAACAAAAACAGTCCATTAACAGATGTCACTAACTGTGATGATCTTCTTTTATTTCAATGTTTAAAACACAAATTCATCCAAAAAATGGCTTTAAAATTTCATCTTTATTAAGTATTGCAAGAAACAAATGATTAAATAAATAAATGCAGGGTTTTAGTGCTGACTGTACTTTTTTCCCATAGGTGTAAGCAGAGTTGTATCAGATGAAACCATCTGTAAAGAACATTTATATTCATATTATAAAAATGGGGGGAGGGGGGATAAGCCCACTGGTGGATTCTCGTGTTTTGGCACTTGCTACACACACATAATTTTTTTATAAACATGCCCCATATCCCCTTGGAAAGATCCATATTTCATAAGGGTTTGGACTCCATGTTTATCTTGTCACTTTTTTAACAAAACAGCCTTAAAGGCTGTGGTATCACTTTATATCCTATTGTGTGCCCACAAGATGTTTGCCACAAAGACTCAGACAGAGTACATAGGAAGAACAGATGTACTTCATTCTTAGCTGTTTTTTTGTTTTTTTTAATGGAGGGAATGGACTTTCATCAGTACAAGACGCTGGGGATTTCAGCTACAAAAGGAGGCGCCTTTTGAAAATACTCAGACAAACCACTCTTTGTCAGACTGACTGGACATCATCTCCTTAGAGAAGCAATTTCTCTGTCTGACCCGAGCATATTATTGTGTCTTTCCTTTTCACCAGGACAGACTAGAGTGCATGGTGAAGATGAAGGTAACGATGAGGCGGATACTCCGGCAAGACACTCGAATACTAAGGCATCAGTATGTGTCAGGTGCCGCAATGTTTGGCTGAAGTCGTTGGCGTGTTCCCATCATGGCGCAAAGACACAGATGGCACAAACCTGATAAATGTGACAACAATATTAAGCAGTATTTAATGTCATCAAATTTATTCTAGTCCGTACAAAAATTATGGGGAAAGAGGAGGCCAGAAAAGGCCCACATATTTTTTTGATTTGGTGCCTTGTGTTTTATCACAGGCAGAGGAAAAACAAGCGCATCACCGTTTGAGAGGTTATTTTTGCAATCAAGGTGTCGTGATATTCAGCCAGAAAGGACCCAAATGCAGACGCCACAGACAGGCTGATATAAACAAAAAGCAAACCTTTAATTTGGTTGAAGGCAAAGTTCAGAAACTCAGAACTTTAACTGCCAGCAAGCACACGGGGAAAACAGCAGTACAACGAGACGAAGACCGAGCCAAGCTGAGGCTTTAAATAGACACATGAGGTAATCACAGGAAACACGGGAGTACACAGCAGAAACTCACCGGGGAAAACAAGGCAAGGGAAGCAAAACGACATACAAGACACAAAAGACGGAGGCTACCAAAATAAAACAGGAAGGAACAAAACAAGAGCACACCTAACACATAAATGGAGACAACAACACGGGGGAACACGGGACGGAAGGAAAACTGAAAGTCTGGGAATTAACTATAAATAATTAGCTATAGCAGCTTTGCCACATAGGTCTGGTCCGCACACATCTTTCCAACTCCACAGGCCTTCAGTTCCACCGACACTGACACAAGCCACAATTATCAGACTCAGATATGCCCTCTTACTGCTCGAGACCTGCAAACAGAACTGCATGTGTAAAATGGTCACGCTTCTTAAAAATGCTGGGGGTATGGTCTTGGTTCCTCTAAAGAAAAGTATCCAAACCATCATCATCACGCCCCCATGGAAAGATGGGTATAAATACAGCATATAGCAGGGAATCAGCTGGAATAACATGCTCAGTAAATTATCAAGATTTTTAATTTCATGTATTTTTAGTTAATTTTCCACATTCGGGTCATTAAAGCATTATCAAGGTGCTTTATGAAGCAGCCTGTCTGGGCTCTTACCACGACATTTTTTCCTTAGCCCCTAACCACCTGCTGTTTTACCACCTGTTCCTGCAACCTCCACGTCTCCCCTGCTACCTCCCTCATCTTTCACATATCCCCAATCAAAAATGGCCCCACCCCGACCCTCTTTTGCCCTCCTCCTCCTCCACCACCAGCTCGTCTGGCTCTGCACCAATCCACCTGCATTCAGCACAGGTCCCAAGGTGTACTTGCATCCTCCGGTGTTTTTTTTTTTTTTTTTTTTAATCTTCCATACTGGTACTGCAGAACCCCGATTACATATACAAGGGCAGTAAAGACAAACCCCCAAACCTTTCCATTTTCTCCATTCTCCATCTGTCTTTCCCTGCTTCTTTAACTCTGTGTAGTAGTTAGCTTTCTTTCCCACTCGCCATCTCTCGTTGCCCCCCCTCCACAAATACCATCTGGTCCCCGTATTGCCCATACCCATTTCACTTCTGTTTGGCTTTAATACCGATACTCTCGCCCATATTTCCCCCTCCCTATAACCAAAACATCACCTTTTCACTCTTTCTGTGTCCCTGGCGTTCCCTATGCCCAACAGCATCTTTATGCAGCACTGCAGCAAAACTCTCCCACCCTTTTCTGTCTCTGATGCTGATAAGATGGAATTTTTTAATTGCTGTTAATAAAAAGCTCTATTTCTTTAGCCAGATGAAAGGCCAGGACCTCATCTTTGCATCCTCTCACTGCTGTTAATGTGTCAGAATGTAAAAAAAATGTTTGTGTTGTATCGCAGGGTGAAGAGGGAAGGTGTTCTCAAAGGGCAAGCCAAGGAGAGCAACCGTGGAGTCGCTGGAGTTGCTCTTTACAAGGTGGAGCTGACATTATGTGGCTAACACTGAAATACTTAAAGACTGAGCTGCACACGTACAAAAGGTTGAAGATTGACTGAGTCTCACTGAATATTCACTGCACTGCTCTTCAAGAATAAACAATAGAAACAATATGTCACTGAAAAAAAAAAATCATAAGTTAAAGCACTGACGAGCTATTTTTTTTTAAATCCCTCAAGGCTCATTTGAAATTGTTTTATTTTGAAAGAGTATTATTTTGGCAGAATGAGCTGCAGCAAATTAAAAAGACTCCTCGCTGATATCTGGCCATGTCAAGTGAACGCAAAAAATGAGCGCAAATGGGAACATATCACCTTTTCTCTGCACTCTGACTGTGATTTGGGACGAGCATGACAGCAGTAAGCTGCTGTTGAAGGCAATAACAAACTGAACGTTGTCAGCATAATCTAATTAAACTAATGCACACTCTTGATGCTGGTAAAACTTGAATCATAAGCTGCCTTGACAGGAACAACTTACATGTGTGATTAGCCATGGCATGACAGATTGCAGTGCCACGGACTCCCGTCAGAAGGTGATTGTAAGGTTGCATGTGTGAGGGTGTACTTAGAAATAAGCGTGTTTGTGATTTGATAGGGATTCTCAGAGGTGGTGAAGTTGATGTGGGTTTGTGTGCTGTACTGCTGCCAAACTCACGAGGAAGGAGTTGGTTTGCCGACTTTACGCTGACTCATTGCTCACACCACCTCTTCATGCATATGACACAATGTCTTGTGCTATTTTCTACTATGAAGGTGATTTCTTTGGCTTCAGTGGCTTCAGAGGTTTGTGTAGGACAAATTTAAACTTTCGCACCATGCCCCTGCAGTCGGTGGTTTGGTTTATGAAAGAAAGGCACTGATGTTTTGCACAAACTAGCGCAGTACTGGACAGTGGGCAAACAAGCCTCCTGTGAAATAAGGCCAACATGCTCAGGCTTAAAGTTTGCTGCGTGGCTCCTTTGATTGACAGTGCTAATAACCGATGGCTGTCTGTGAGGCCTCGCCTCTGCTAATTCAATGAACTGGACTTCTTGACAATCCAAGGACAACCATCCGTATGCACAGGGAGCATGCGTTTGACACTTTCCCCGCCAGGGTACTGATTCACGAATCACTGATCATTCAAGACCACCCAAAATATTTTTGTTCTATATACGGCGTTTAACAAATGCAATAAATCATCGGTCATAAAAACAAGAAAACGTGAATATTTTAGAAATCTGTCCAAGAAAAACTCGTTTTAAACTTTTTTAAAAATGACTTAATTCACGTTTTTATATCCAAACTTAATTAATTTCTGAACTTCTTTGAGAAGTCAGAAATTAATCAAGCGTAACATTCAACCTCTGAAAATATTTTTCTGCTCAGGCGTGCAAGTAAATAACTGTAATTTGGCCTCTTGGTCAAAATATAATAACATACTTTATATTTTTTCTGCATTTTTGTAAAAACGTAAATGGCAAAATTCTTGGATCACAGTAATTATATTTTAGCAGTAAAAACATCATTTTGATGAAAGAGCCTGCGTATACTGGTGACTTAAAATCATTTTGATGATTACCAAAACCTTACTTTGAGTGGTGGTCTAATAAATTTATTAATATATCAAAAGAAAGTGCAGAAAGTTCAATTTTTAACACATGATTTGAAAACACTGAATATTTTGTCACTGGCGGAGACAGCGGTACAGCAGCTGTGTACATTTGTGTAGTTATTTGCTTTCACCGAGCGTACACAGAGGGGTTTGCTGTCAGGGAACTGTAGGATAAGGACCCAAATGCAGACTCACGAGGGAAGCAGAGCAAACAAAGCCCCACCTTTACTGGTGGAAAGCCCCGAACAATTCCATACAAAAACCCAAAAGAAACAACTAACAGAATCCAGGCAGGAATACTCACACAAGGAAGGGTAACAGACAATCTGAGAAGAGAGCACTGTTCATACTCACACAGACACACTAAACCAGAGGAATGAGACACAGCTGGGAGGAAACAGACACAGACGTACATGATGGACCCAATCACAGGGGAGGACGTAAAACTGAATACTTAGCCATAGCACAAAAAAAAACCCTAAAAGGTGAAAAAAACGCAGCATGATAAGCACAGGTGATGGCTGCATCGGACACTTTTCATTGTTTCAACACGCGGTTTCGGCTCATCCATGCTTTTACTGCCTCTTGACAGGACTGCTGCAATTTCCTGAGAGTAGGGTTTCCAATTCAACCCTCCTTACAACTATTTCAAAATGCAGCTGCTAGACTCAGCTGTGCTGTTTACCGGTGAAATGCAGGATTGATTTTACATTTTTACTTTCTAAAATCTGTCTCAAAGTCACCCAAGCCATCGTCTCAACAACTCCTCTCAGTCCCCCACTTAAAGCCAAACGTGACTGAGCTGCAGGCCCACATATTTTCTATTGTTTTCTGTATGAACTGAATTTTTTTTTTCTTACTGCAATTTTTATCTGTTGTTTTAGACTTTACCATTTTTTTTCACAATTTTATTCTGTACGGGCTGCTTAGGCTTTTAATCCGTCTGCCTCGACTGGAAAGCACTTTTGTCGTCTCATTCAGTTGTTTTTAAATGTGTTAAACAAATAGATGTGACTTGACTTCATTCCACTACTTTTATCTGACAGCTGCAGTTACTCGATTTAGATATTAGATGTCCGTAAAAAAAATTACATTTTGTTACAAATCAAACTCTCCAAGATTCGCCTCCTTTAGTTGAGCCATCACAGTGATGTTAACCGTGCAATTTCATTAAAGTCATATCATACTGAAACATTTGGAGCAGCATCTTTTATTACATAATTAATCCTGTGCAAATGATAATTATACACATGAGAGCTTTAGTCCTTCTGGAAACAAAACTGCCAGTATTTCCACAGTAACAACCACACGGAGCCAGAATGCGGCGCACTTGTATTCTTTTGTTTCTTTGTGGCGGCAGACGTGTGGAGATGAACAATTGATTTGTTTATTTGATTTTTGATTATATACAATTATTCTAATGATTAATAAGGGTTTGAATTTAGCCTACAGTTTGTGTGATGGAGACAGAAAAACAGGGAAAGTGTAACTGTTTCCCACATAAAGAGGGAGGGTGTGAAATGGGGGTGAGAGGGCTGATGAGAGATGAAAGAGACGAATGAAGCGGGGTGGGCTGAAGGGGAGAAGGGGATATACAGGTGGGATTGTGAGAGATAGAGAGATGATGGAAAGGTAATTCTTCTCCCTCAGCTCTTCCTTTCCCTTCTCTTTATTTTTTCATTCACCCCCTCCTGCACTTTCTTCCCTTCCAGCAGGTTCTTACTGTATGTTTGTCTTCCCAAACCCACTTCTCCTTCTCCACTTTCTCTCTCTTTGCCACCTCCCTTCTCAGGCTGTCCTCCACAGTGCTGTATTTTGGCATCCAGGCTTTGTCTTTCTGAAGGTCTTTGGTGAACTTTGCAGACAAACTCTCCTTCCCTTGCTGTGTTCAAGGATTTCCCTGTTCCTCTGGGCTCAGCTACTCCTTCAAGTCTTTAACCTCCTGCTGATAGTCGCTGGACTTCTCAGTCTCTAAACAGAGTTAGTCCTTCTGCTAGTTGTTGGTTTTTTTTTTTTTCTATCTCCCTCGCAGCAGTATGCCCAGCTTTATGCATCCCTGCTGCTACAGTACTGTCTAGAAGGCCGGCAGCGATCTATCTTGACAGCAATAAAGCCACCGAGTTTAAAGCGGTTCAGGTTATATATTGTGCCAGTTTTAAAAGTTAGGTGAACAACAGAACTACGCAGAGACATCCAGAGACTCCTTCCTTTGTTAGAAAGTGACTATTTGTGTCTATTAAAAGTTGTACTAATGCTTCAAACTCTCTCGAACAATACAATTAATCAATCACTGAATAAACCAGTCTTTTAATTTTAAGCAGCTAAGCCCTGGGCCAACTCAGACAAAATAATCTTCCAGCACACCAAAGACTGGTCTTATTTGTTGGGAAAAGGGTATAAAGATAATTCCAGTTGTTACGTTTAATGGATTGAGGGAGCCATACATATTCACCTTGTATAACTTCAATAAAGTACCGGATCAACTGGATGTAATATGTAAATGTGGCACCAGCAAATTGAATTTCTGGATTCTGAAGCAACTTACTGGGAAATTGAAAGAAAAAACATCTTTTTTTTCTTTTATTCTTTTAAGCCCGTCTCTGCAAATTCTAATGAATTTTAAAACTTTTTTTTTATGTGAAGCCCATTGTGTTTTTCTCATGCGTGAAATGTAGTATATAAAGGTTTGACTTGCCTGGCCCTATCTTACACAGACCGAGCCTTATAACCAGAAATATTTCCTGACAGTATGGCGAGCACAGCTTGGCTTCTCCTCAGAGGAGACCAGGGAGAATATCACAAGAAAGGCACTTTTGCAGAGAGAGAGAGAGAGAGAGAGAGAGCGAGCGACTGCCGAGTGCGTGGGAATATCACAACCACATATCAGACAGAAAATCTGCTTCTATTCAAATTGACATTACTTATCTACCACTGCTTGTTCTTGGGCATAAATGACTTGTAACTGTAGATTTGTACCAACCCCTTCCATCCCCTCCTGATCTCTTTTGAAAACGCCTCACTGACACTACAGCACATCCTTAGAAATAATCACACGGGCAAAAACAGGAACAGGAACTTGTTTAATATTGTTCTTCCAACACGAGAGGATCCCCAGGTGTTGTGGGACACCCCGAGAGCTATTGATAATTAACACCGACTTTGTTTTCTTTTGCGACACAGACGAAGAAGTTTTGTTCCTGCTCGGTCCCTTTAGCATCTCCTCGGCAGCCGCGGAGAGATCCGCTCAGCTCTGATTAGTGTCACTTGGCTGTTTAAGCATTCCAATTGGGACTCCACTGCACCTTAAACTAAAGCTCCTTCATGACACCACACTGTCAATTAGGTGTATCGAGCTGCTTTTTTTTCTCTCTCTCTCTCCCTACGTCAGCAGAGTTGGTGGGGTGTTAGAGCTCGCCGCCTCCATCTGGTCTCCATCTGTAATGAGACAGACCAACAGGGATCTCTTGCTCATGTGAAGGTTAACAGCCCACTGCTGTATACTAACACAGAAAATCTCTCCATATGTGCAGTGCTAGATACAGTACATCCTTGTTTTACACAGCACAGTCTCAATTTCCCTGCCAGCTATGCAGCGAAACTTCCCCACCTTTCACTTCTGCCTCGTGCGACTACACGTAGCCGAGTAAAACAAACCAGGAATCGGTGGGATTATACTGATGGACGAGCACTTGACTCTGGGTAAATCTCATTTAAATGGATGATTATTCAAATCAGTGTATTTTCCAAATTCCCAGTGGGCTTAAATTCCAAGTCTGCCATTTGACATCTTAATCCTTTAATACTGACCTAAAAAAAAAAAAAAAGAGAGAGAGAGAGAGTGAGAGAGAGAGAGAGAAATGACTCACCTTTACAGTATAAGGCCAACCTTTCACAGCACTGCAGATACATGCTGTTTTTACCCTGTGCTGCACATCGCTTTGACACATCCAGTCTTCAAGTGTCCTTTATGAATATTTTAAAATTTCATGACTCAGATCTGTCAGCTGTAATTGCTCAATGTTTATTAATTTTGACACAGTTGCAGTGACCGTTGGGATTATGGAACACACACATTTTCTAACCTACTGGCTAGTGCATGCCCTGTTTCATTTATAAAGTATAACATTATTGCATTTTTTAAAAATATGTCAATATAACTGTTTTAAGAGATTTTCTTTTTCTTTTTTTTCTTTTTTTTTTTTTTTTTACACATTTTGACAGACAGGTCATCTCTGTGAAGAGCAGCTTCACTGCAGTCATGCCAGACTGATGCAGTGGATGAAATATTCACTGTCAGAAAACTGAACACATCCCGCTGTAAGTACTTTCACTCAGTCCCTGGGCTAATCTGGAAATGTGTAGGGGGAAAGAGAGAGCTCTTCTCCATGAATTAAGTGTAGCTGATACTGAATCGTCATTTAAATAAGTTACTCGGTAAAAACTTCTTCTTTTTTTTTTGAGTCAGACGTGACCAAATTTGGACATGAGGGTGGAGTACTAAGTTACTATCTAATGGCAGGAAGCCTAGTTAGTGAGGTGCATCCAGTGACTCACACACAGACACAGACACAGGCTGATCAGTGCTATCAAAATATATCAAAGTTTCACCACATATGAGCTGTACAATTAACCACACGACAAGCCATATCATATGTCACATATTTGCATTAAATCACTCTAAAACGCTCCAACACCACACGCACTGTCAAATGGTCAATACAGTGACACGAAATACCGGAGGTGACAGCCTAGCAGACAGCTACAGTAGGGGCCTTGCTGGCAATCACTTCCCACTCAGGTGAGTTATAAAAAAATTCCTCCTGTAAAGTTGCTAAGAAAGGTGAAATTGCCTACTGAGACTGAAAAAAGTAAATCTGTTAATTCCAGCAAAAAAAAAAAAGAAACTTGTGGAGAAAGCCTCCAATGGCCACTGAGGAACTACACTTTTTGACCCTTCTCTGTTGCCTTTATTTTTCACCCTCAGGCGTTTCTGCTTAGGGGAAACAGCTAGCTTCAAACTGAGACTGAATACCGCATGGATGAAATATGAGCTTGGACAGGAAAGGGAGCAACAGTGGAGTTCAACACAAAGAGGGAGAAATGCAAAAAAATAATCAAAGATCAATAAAGCAACATGAGCAGTACAAACAGTTATCATTATTTTGTAATACTCGGTTTCACTTGCAAACCAGAACTGGAAACGCTGAAGTGGATGGATGGATGGATGGATGGATGGATGGATGGATGGATGGATGGATGGATGGATGGATGGATGGATGGATGGATTCACTTAACTACAAAGAATATCTGTTTACTGTGACTTTGGTCTTCTCCATGGCTGGTGCTAAAGGGCTGAAGGACCCACAACAACACACAAGCAAGAGCTACCCACAGACTGCTTGTTCTAGATATTTTAAACACTGCTCTCTGCCCCCAAAAGAATGTTGCCAAACGTATTCACTCATCTGCCTTCACACACATTTGAACTTGAGTAACATCCCATTCTAATATGATGTAGGCCCACCCTCTGCAGCTATAACAGCTTCAACTCTTCCGGGAAGGCTTTCCACAAGGTTTGGGAGTGTTTATGGGAATTTTTAACCATTCTTTCACTGGAACTAAGGAACTAACCGAGGTGCAATTCCTGAAAAACAACCACACCATAATCCCCCCTCCACCAAACTTTACACTTGGCACAAAGCAGTAAGACAAGTACCGTTCTTCTGGAAACCCCCAAACTCAGACTTGTCCATCAGATTGCCAAAGTGTGATTCGTCACTCCAGAGAACACGTCTCCACTGCTCTAGAGTCCAGTGCCGGCGTGCTTTACACAGCTGCATCCGATGCTTTGCATTGTGCTCGGTGATGTAAGGCTTGGAGGCAGCTGCTCGACCATGGAAACCCATTCCTTGAAGCTCTCTGTGCACTGTTCTTGAGCTAATCTGAAGACCACATGAAGTTTGGAGTTCTGTAGCAACTGATTGCAGAAAGTTGCCAGCCTCTGCGCACCATGAGCCTCAGCATCCACTGACCCCGCTCTGTGATTTTATGTGGCCTACCACTTTGTGGCTGAGTTGCTGTCATTCCCAATTGCTTCCATTTTGTCATAATACCACTGACAGCTGAATATTTAGTAGTGAAGAAATTTTATGACTTAGCTTGTTGCACAGGTGGCATCCTATCACGGTACCATGCTGAGAGCGACCCATTCTTTCACAAATGTTTGTAGCAGCAGTCTGCATGCCTAGGTGCTTGGTTTATACACCTGTGGACATGGAAGTGATTGGAACACCTGAATTCAATGATTTGGATGGGTGAGTGAATATTTTTGGCTATATAGTGCTGCTGCAAACCAAGTTTTCCATTTGGAAGCTGTCGCAGGCAGAACCAGTTCTGCACTGATGTGGGATGTGAGAGTTGTCCTTGTATATGAATCATCAACAACTTGCATGCTCACATCTAGTCAGCCTTCATTCAGCCTACTAAGACCTGATTAGTAGAGCGAGTCTTTCTCTAACTACTATAAAAGAAAAAACAAATCAGCAAAAAGCCTTGGATGGCAGTTCAGAGGTCTGAAAGCATGCTGACCATGACGCTAAATATAAACTAAGAGTAAAATTCTCTAACACACAAATTTTTAGTTTGTATTTCTAAAGAAAAGAGAATTATGATTTTCTATTTTAATATAAAGGAATGATAATAGAAGCAAAGTGGGGTTTATCTTTACATCAATTTTAGAACAATATTTCAGTGAATTTCAATAACCACAAAAACTGGAAATGTATTTTTGGTAGGAACAGCAAGTATAGACTGTGATTTGGGCTAATCTGGCAGCCTACAAAAAATATAAGTCATGTTTTCTACCAATACAATTTTCAACTTTGTTCAACTGTTGGAAAGCAGCTGCAAAATGCAGTGTTAGAGTGTGCAGGGACACGGGCAGGAGAAAACCAACATCAGGCAGAACTTCTGAAACAGAGTTCAGCTTTTAGTCAGAACTCAATAAAGGTCACTTGAATGTTTGTTTGTTTGTTTGTTTGTTTGTTTGTTTGTTTGTTTGTTTGTTTGTTTGTTTGTTTGTTTGTTTGTTTGTT
>JAVDPK010001432.1:505946-519034 GCA_034780415.1 Cichlasoma orientale | reverse complement strand
TTGTTTGTTTGTTTGTTTGTTTGTTTGTTTGTTTGTTTGTTTGTTTGTTTGTTTGTTTGTTTGTTTGTTTGTTTGCTCTGGGGGTTTCCCTCAATACCTTGACATTAATTTTTTAAACAACTTTAAATCACAGATTGAAAAGCCCTAAAGCCTCGTATATCCCTGCTGAGTCTAAAGCTACAGAGAGAAGCAGCATCATTTGTAAGTTCATTCACTTATTTCATATTTTATTTGCTTTTTGCACATAAGGATATGGAGGAAAACCTTTGGTCTTTATACATTAAAGTAATGCAGTCACATAATGTATTTTCTGCCACTATTACAACTGAAAGCGGTCAAAGGACAAACATGTCTGATTTATTACAGCTTTTAATCTAAAAGCTAATCTAATAATAATCTAATCTATTATCCCTAATCATTGCAAATTGTGCTATTCTTTTCGATATGTAAGAAAATGAAACTATGCATAAATATCAAAAGAATAAAGTCATGACTTCAAACTGAAAAATTCATGTGACGGTTGCTTTTTATAACCATGGAGACATGAAGAAAATTGGATTTTAAAAAGCTAAAGAATGCCTCAAGTAGGTCAGTGTTATGGCAATGCCAAAATCTAGTGTCTGAAAAAGCTGAAAACTGGAATCAAAGGGGTTTGAGTATTAAACTGGCAGCGATGATAAAGCCAGAGCAGCCGCACAGAGGCACCACCTAAGCCTCTTTCTGAGTCAATAAAGACCCAGGAGGGTTTTTATTAAAGGATATATTTGAAGGAAAATCTGTCACAACATAAATTTACTGTAGTTAGGTTATATCTGACTGAGAATGCGCAACGCTAACTATGCATCCCAACACTTTCATGTTACACTACTAACATGAAAGATGTGCCAGGCCTAATAAAACCCAGTGATGGGAAGACGCAAACTTAATGTACATTGCTGTGCAAAAGTCTTGTGCCACCCCTTCAATTCTTTTGCTTCCAAGGAGCCAAACTGTCTTAAATTTTATTTAAACTGGTCTTGAGCAATAGCTCTCCAGGCTTCCTGAAAGGTTCTTTCCAAATTTTTCTTTGGACACTGGCTGCATTTTCACTCATTTTCAGTCCAGTTCTTGTACCTAACCATTTTTAGACAAATGCTTTTTTGTTGGTTAAGCCACTTAACACTGATCTGTGAAGCACTCAAGCATTAAAAGGCACCTAACTCAAGGGATAAAGCAAAGAGCTGACACAGGACCTGAGAGATGCGTCTGGCTCTTCAGCTCATCCATCTACTGTTCACTGAAGCCTCATCAGAAATGGTCTCAGTGGAAGAGCGGCTGTCAAGAAGCCATTCTTAAGGATGGGAAGCAGGTGGGGAACAGCAGAGGTATGCCAGATTGCACAAGAACTGGACTGAAAAGCAACTTATGGAGTGATGAATCCAATTTTGAAATTTTTGGTTCAAGTCGTCAATATGCACAGACAGGAGAGAGGTGCAACAGTGTCTACAGCCATGCAATGCCATCTGGAAAGTGTCTGACTGGCAATGTTTTGATTTTTCAGCATGACAATGATCCCAAACACACTGCTGATGCACTGAAAGCATACCCGGATAGAAAAACACGCAATGGAACACTATCAGTCATGGACTGTCCTCCCCAGAGTCCAGACCTCAACATTATTGAAGCAGTGTGGCATCATCTTTACAGAGAACAGAACAAAAGGCAGCCAGCATCCAAAGAAGAGCTTTGAATGTCCTTTAAGAAGCCTGGAGAACTATTCCTGAAGACTACTTAAAGAAATGACAGGAAAACTTGCCTCTGAGAGTTCAGGCTGTGCTAAAAATAAAGGTGGTCACGCCGAATATTGAATTCAAGCTTGTTAGAATTGTGCAAACTCTGCTTTTGCTTTAAATACTGTATTTCCATGAATGTTTGCATGTTTTAATAAGTTCCTACACCTATTTCCCATTTTCCTGGCAAAATATAAAGAAATCAGGGGTGGCTCAAGACTTTTGCACAGTACTTAAGAACTCATCTTTGAACACGATAATGAAAGAATGGAGAGATTCGCAGTGTTGCTGCTTCTTTCCCTACATCCAGAAGTTTCCACACAACTCAATGGCTTAGCTGTCTGTGAGCTGTGTGCACAAACGTGCCATACTCAGCAAATGCAAACTGCAGGCCTATTATCTGAGCTGCTCATGCTGTGCACGTCCCCTGCGGTCCAGCTGCAAATCGATGGACCATGTGGCAGCAGAGCCTGGGCAGGGTGGGGTGGACAGATCTCAAATCAGTAGAAAGGCAATTTCTATTGATCTGGCTAAATCACTGGAGACAGATGCAACCCATTCACAATTCTGGCAATCTATGGATCCTCCGCTGGGCTCTGACCTACATTAGGATGACAAGTAAACACAACTTCAGAGGACACATCTTCCGTCTCTTCCTTCTGCCTGCTCTCTTCCTATCCCTCCTCTGTCCCAGGCTCACCCACTACTGCTGCTACTGCTGCCACTGCTGCCACTGCTGCTGCTGCTGCTGCTGCTGCTGCTGCTGCTGCTGCTGCTGGGGTTTGTTTTTTTTCCCCCCTCCCACCCCTGCAGCGTGGAAAAGACACGTTTGCACTAACAAGATTAATTAAAAAGTGGCTGTAAATGAGAGTCTTATTTTGGTATTTTGTAGCTGTGGGGTGTTTTTTTTCCCTCAGCTCTGTGGTGTTTTCGCTCAAAACGATTAGTGTTGTGAATTGTTGCATATTTCCGAGTTGCCCATTTTTGCATTTTTATGGTGGAGGCATTGCTCCTCCATTTAGGGGATAATCAGCATTTGTCCTGGAGCACAGAAATCTGCTTCTCTCTTTTTGTGTAGATTTGTTTGACATTTTGTCTGGGAAGAAGAGATACCCAGGCCTCTCCCCACCCACACGGACGTTAATGTACGAGGTCAGAGCGCCGAGCTTATTTCACACACTTGCAGTAATGGGAATTAAAACAAGAGTAACTGACTGTAGCCCCGAGTAAGTGAAGAGTCATTGGATTCCAATTTCAATGGGATGTGAGAGCGGCTGTTGACTTCATTTCAACCAAAGTGTGTGACATATACTATGTAAGCACACACACACACACACACACACACACACACACACACACACACACACACACACACATCGACCTTGTGTTTCCTTTTTATGCAGTGCTTAGAAAAAGACTTGTTTCCATGACAATCTGGAAGTTGATGCACCTTTTAATGGCATGAAAGCATGAAATGAGAATTCATCCTAATGGATTGTTACACATTTTTGCTCTGCGAGAGAGAAGTAAGAAATAAAATAAATAAATAAACAGGTGTAATCCTATATGGTAATAACTCTTATAACATTACTAGCTAAATTACTTGTATCACAATGAAGTGCAATTGTATTGTACAAGTGGAAGGCTGAGCATAATTAGGAACTAATTTCTGTTTTTCGCCCTCATTTTCTGCTCTCATTCTGTTACCAAAAGCATTGTTTGAGCTGTCAGTTCTGCAAGAGGATGTTGTCTCGTGTAAACAGAGGTGATGAAAGTCTGAAGCGCGGACTCTAACTCAGTTGCTTGGGGAAATAAAATCAGAGAGAAACGGACTTTAAAACCCAATCTGCTCTTTAAAGAAAAAAAAAAAAAAAAGACTTTTGAGTTAAAATAAAATGAAGCAAATAGAGAAATCAGGGAGACTTACCTTCAAAGAACAGCAAGGAATGAAAATGACATCATATGTAAAAAAAAAAAAAAAAAAAAGTCATAAATGACAAAGTGGCCTGAGAGTGACACATGAACTACAACAGTACAATTTGAAGTGTACACTCTGCCGTCCTCCTGTTCCAAAGCTCTGCCACCTTATTGAGCAGGACGGCACTCATCTCCCTTCAGTAGTTACTGTTATCATCTGTACCTCTTACCATCATGCCCACCTCCTCCATCTGCTACAGACCAGCAGGTCTGGCCTCAATCTTTGCAGCTGTTCTCACAAGCCCGTCTCAGTCTGACTCCTTCACCTCTTCCAATTGCCCTTAGAACAATTTAGTTTTTGACACCAGCACGAGCAGCCAGATTGTCCCAGAAAATCGTGACACTCCTACTTGTTCTGTCATGACTCTATTGTCTGAATGTAAGCACTGAAAAAGGTGTGAGTGTGTGTCCAACTTCAGTGCAAACCACAAAATAAATAAAGGGAAAATAGAAACTTATTGCATCCTTCACCAACAGAAAAAGGTGTTAGCCCTAACACAGCATCGACGGCTGCTGATCAGCACCATCAACAAACAGAAACAAAACGTTTTACGTGTTTCACAAATCACGTCAGAGCAAGTTCACATTGTCACATGTCAGTCTCACCTATTTCACCAGTCACTGTAACAAAAAGCATCCTGGCCTCTTCCAGCACAATTTGGTTCTCCTCCACCTCCTGCTGTTCTCAGAGCAGCACAGATGATTGTCAGTTTCTGCCCACCACAAGGGAGCCGTGCCATAACAAGCTGAGAGTAAAACAGAGCAAGGAGGTCTGCCTTCAATCTTCAACAGTGTAGTAGTCGTTTGACCTGAAAATATTCCTCTGAGACTGTGCTGGGTTACACTCCGCAAGGCCGGCTCTTCAGCTTTAACACACCCTTTTCTGTGGATGTTTGGGACTGATTTCAGTAAGCAAGGCTAGACACCAGTGGAAGGTGTCTGACAATATTTTATTGTATTTTGGAAAAACAATAATGAAGAAGTTTAGGCTACAGGAAAGATTTGAAAGGTTTTTTTGTATCATATTTGCCATCACAGTTAATTATCACTAGAGTCCTCTGAAATCGTGAATCTTAAAGTCATTGCCCTTTTGCAAAGGAACAAGCTATTTTTTCAGAGCAACATTTTCATCTTGCAGATCGCTCAGGTCAGTTTTATATAAAAAAAAATAAATATAAATCACCCATTTACCTCCGACCAAGCAGCAATCTACAAAGAAGAAATGCAGAAACCGAGGATGGGTTTTTTACACTGCTTGGAAAAGGGAAATGCTCCCTTATTCACAGGAGGTCGCCACATATTTGATTTGGTAGATCTTTCTGCCAGATGCCCCTCCTGACACAACCGCCAAGAGATTTGTGTCTCCTCCTTGGGATCAAGATTATTTAAATACGATTCATAAAAAGAAACACCGTACGCTCACACGAGACGGAGTCACTTCTGACAGTATGCACGCTGTGTGAAGTTTTTTTTTATATTCTTCTCCACCTGTCAAGCAAAGTTGTTTAAATTTAACCGCGATTGTGTTAATTAGGGTTGAAACTCTTCAGGTTTAAAACAATGGAAATGGATGTCAACGTTTTAAACTTTTCCAATTGTCGATGTGTACCTGCGACATGACGTGATTGTACATTTACTTAACTTAGCACACAGACTGTGCGCTCTCCTACTTATTTTGTCACTGACTGTGCATCAGTGTATGTTCATTACACTAACGTGCCCATCAGTGTTGTTCCAGTACAACTCTGTGATCTCCAGGAGCAGCAATGGGCACAGTGCTGCACAGTGCATGTGCTGAATGGTGAGATGAATGTTTAATCTAGATGACTGTATATTTAATTGGCATCGGTCAAATACAGAAATAAACCCCTAACATCTATGCAAGATCTACCGAGCTGTCACAGAAGATAGTGTTTTGTCATAATCCCTAACTCTCATCAGTGTGTTTCCCTCACTCTATGTCCCCAATTCGTCTTTGATGCATTTGAATTTACTGTTTCTCTCTGACCTTATTTCGAGGAAAGTGGGGTAATTAAATGGAAAATTTATCACCCACCACCTTTTATGGAGAATTATAAAAACATCTATTTTAAAATGAAAGAACCGCTCTTTACAAGGTTCCCGTCATTCTTTGTAATGCTTTGAAATTTTTTTGAAAATGGGCGACTACCTTCTCTGCTAATTGAAGAAAATGCATACCTGAGTAGTTCAATGGAGCAGTGTATTAGCGGTGCACTGGTACAGTGTGCAGAAGCCTTAGTTCTTGTTGACAGCTATAACTTTTGTGCATTCTGAGAAGACGGCACTCCTGGAAAATAATGACCCCCACCCCCCACAAATTGCTGCAGACAGCTTAATATGCCTCGCAGTTGCATTTCATTGTGACAAACACCTCTGGTGGTCATAGTAATTTTGATGGGAGAATAGGAAGACATGCCACTTTAGTTAGTATTTTGTAGGGAGGGATACAGAGGTGAGGCAGCTTGCCATGTAGGGACTAAACCACCAGTCTTCTGATTAGTCGACATCCTGCTCTACTTCCTGAGCCACAGCTGATGTTGATTAAGTCTAACCAAACCTTTATCATCATTTAGGTACCGTGAAAAACTATTTGTTCCTTTCCTGATTTCTCAGAATTTTGCATATTTGTCAGACTTACATGTGTTTCAGATCATCAAACACATTTTAATATTAGACAAAGATTATAATGAGTAAATACAAAATGCAGTTTTTAGATCATGATTTCACTTATTAAGGGAAAAAAGCTATCCAAAGCTACCTGACCCTGTGAGAAAAAAGGTCACAACAAGCCCCCTGGGCCCATTGTCACATCATGAATTGACTGTGATTATATGCATTGTTTGGAAAGCTGAGTTCAATTTCTCTAGCCACACCCAGGCCTGATTGCTGCCAGACTCGTTGAATCAAGAAATCACTTAAATAGAACCTGTCTGACGAAGTGAAGCAGGTTAAAAGATCTCAAAAAGCAACACATCATGCCACGATCTGAAGAAACGGCTGAGAAACAAAGTCACTGACTGTCAGTCGGGAAAGAGTCACAGAGGCATTTCTAAGGCTTTGGGACTCCAGTGAACCACAATGAGAGCCATTATCCACAACTTGGAACAGTGGTGAACCTTCCCAGGAGTGGCCGGCCTACCAAAATTTCTCCAAGAGCGCATCGATGAATCAGACAGAAGGCCACAAAAGAACCCAGCACATGTAAAGAACTGCAGGCCTCACTTGCCTTAGTTAAGGTCAGAGTTCATGATTCAACAATAAGAAAGAGACTGGGCATAAATGGCATCCATGGGAGAGTTCAAAGAAGAAAACCACTGATGACCAAAAAGACAACAAAGGCTCGTCTCATATTTACCAAAAAAAAAACATCTTGATGCCTTTGAAAAAATATTCTGTGGAGGGGCGCCTGGGTGGCTCAGAGGTGGAGCAGGCGACCATTTTCAAATGCCGCTTTGCGGTGCGGGCGGCGCAAGTTTGAGTCCCAGCTTGTCGCCAATTTGCCCCGTGTCTTCCCCCGTATCCTTCCCCCGTTTCCTGGCTCTGCACTGCCGATAAAAGCCGCTGTGGACTGACAGACAAAAGTGGAACTTTTTGGAAGGTTTGAGTCCCGTTACATCTGGCATAAAACTAACACAGCATTTAATTAAAGAACATCACGCCAGCAGTCCAACATGGTGGTAGTGGGCTGATCTGGGCTGCTTTGCTGCTTCAGGACCTGGACGACTTGCCATACTTAATGGAACCATGCGAGACTGTCCTCCTTTAAAGAACAACCTCATTGGTCATTTCTGCAGGTAGGTTTTACAAGTTTTAAAATGAAATTAAGGTACTTCTAGCGTTGGTAGACAAAAATCCGTGTGAATAACGTGTTCGGTTTTCTCTGGCAAATCCTGATAAAATACGTAAATATGGATTTCCTCAGATTTCTAAAAAGTCTACGTGAACTAAATGGCATTAGATGCAAAACAATAAATAAATGAACTGTTTCCAATATAATGCTTTATTTGAGCGCTTTATACAACATTCCACATTCATACAACCACTTCAGTATTTTGCCCTTGGATACTTTGGCATGATGACTGGAACAGCCTGGGACTGAATCATCAACCTTCCAATTAATAGAGTGCTGTTCTACCACCTGAGCTATGGCAACATTACCCATGGACGTGACCACATGACACGTGAAGCCACAGGTAGGAGCACTCATTTTGGAAATGCTCACATAGGTCATATTCCAGGGCCTGCACAAACGACTAATACTGTCGTTTAGGTTGGAGGTCGTTGCCAGTTATCACAAATGCTTGATTGCAGTTCAAAGGGTGGCACAACCAGTTATTAGGTTTAGGGGGTAATCACTTTTTCACACAGGGCCAGGCAGGTTTGGATAGATTGTTTTCCCTTAATAAATGAAATCATCATTTAAGTAAAGTAAAAACGCACAGTATGTGTTTTCTGCCACTACGGTTCTTTCAATCAAAACAATAACAAAAGGTGTAGTCTGATGATGATGTGCAGTAGCATGGGATCATGGGAGATGTTTTCCTTTCATTGCCAATGAAAAATCCATCTGATATGACTCAGACAGAAATTTTGTTCACTGTTTTAAAGTTTCATTCACACTGCACACTGTATTCGAATGGAAAAACAGGAAGTAATGTTAGAAATTTCATGTTTAATTGCTGCAATCAGATGCATGAACTACGCATACAGATTAGTCCAGCATTGCATTAACTTAGTGGATGGCATGAGAAAAGGCAATATGGCTAAAGTAAAACTAAAATAAAACAGACTGTTACTACCATAAAAATGCAGATTTTTTTAAATATTTTTTTTTGGGGCGGGGACGGGGTATTTCTTGAAAACATTTGGGATAGTAAAATAAAATGAAAAAATTAACATGATTCAAAACACTGGCCTAGTCTATTATGACATCAATGCCAACTACTTTACTTTCAGATTGTGGCAAATAAGCAATAATGCCACCTTAAGAAATGATTTCCTCAGTGGATCAATTTGTCATGCGCTGTGCAGAAGCCACAAGTCAGGACGACTGGTGCCTAACTGACTGGTGGGTAGCATATAAATATATTAACACTGTTCAGTAAAATAAGACCAAAACCCCACAGAGCTGCTGTTTCCATTACTCTCTTTGCACATTATACTCTTATATATGTAAAGAAACCTATGGCACCTATACTTCATGGAGCTGAATAATGCTGTGAAACTTTGAGACAAATAATTACCAGTTGAACTGGACGTGAGAAATTTGGCAAATAAAAATAATCTACTATAAAAGAGAGAACTGTTGAGGGAAGTTTTTCAGGCAGGATGTAAGGTGTCACATTACTGTGCTTCCCTCTGAAAGTAAAGGGCAAAAATACACTGCTCAAAAAAAATTAAAGGAACACTTTTTAGTATTCTTTATACAAAATGTCTTTCAGTAGGCCACTGGTGTGAATGTCTCTGGCCAATCAGAAACGGACTACATGAGGGTGGCCTGAGCACCTGATGTTCTCTAGTGGGCCCTGATTGGTATTTGCCATAGAATACCAGAATTAGCAGGTCCACCATTGGCGCTCTGTGCTTCTCACAGAGCAGGTTTACCTTGAGCTAATGTGACAGCCATGGAGAACATTATTAACATTGTTAAGCAGGTTTGGTGGTAGGTCAGTGATGGTATAGCGAGGCATATCCATGGAGGGACGCACAGACTTCTACAGGCTAGGCATCAGCCATTAGGTATTGGGATGAAATCTTTGGCCCATTAGACCCTACACTGGTGCTGTGGGTTCTCGGTTCCTCCTGTTGCATGACAATACCCGGCCTCATGTGGCGATTGTACGCAATTCCTGGAGGATGAAGGAATTGATAACATTGACTGGTCCCCACGTTCGCCTGACCTAAATCCAACAGAACACCTCTGGGACATTATGTTTCAGTCCATTCAACGCCGCCAGGTTGCACCTCAGGCTGTCCACGAGCTCAGTGATGCTCTGGTCCAGATCTGGGAGGAGAGCCAGGACACAATCCATCTTCTCATTAGGAGCATGCCCTGACGTTGTCAAACGTGCATACAAGCATGTGAGGGCCATACAAACTACCGAGTACCATTTTCGAGTTGCTGCAATGAAATTTTGGCAAAATAGAATCGCCTGCTGCATCATTTTTTTTTCACTTTGGTTTTTGGGATGTCTTTGAATTCAGCCCTCTGTAGGTTGATTATTTTCATTTCCATCAAATAATGCGGCATCCTTTCATTGCTAACACATTACCCAGTCCATATCAACATAGATATCCAGCATGATTTTTCTCCCATTGTGAACTGATGTATTTTCAAAGTGTTCCTTTCTTTTCTTTCTTTTTTTTTTTTGTTTGAGCTGTGTATTTCAATCAGGTCATTATTCATATAATCCATGCTGGTTGTAAGTCATGGCAGCGGCCACCCCATCCACATTACTATGTGCAAAATATTCACATTCAGGCCTTATGACGTATCCCCTCACAAATTAAAAACTTGAAAATCAAAAGATTCAGGAAAAAACAGTTGAAATGTAACTGCTTCAGTTTTAAATTCGAGGAGCTCTTCTGTTCTTACCTGGAGGATCATAATACGACTGTCTTATCAGAAAAAGGTTATAGCTACCCTTGGTCAAGTTACCATTATTTTTCCCTTGTGGCAACACACACACAGCGTGCTAATAACAAATACTGCGACCCTTCTCTGACAGCCGTTTACAGCTGACAGAAGATGTAGAGGTGAAAAGGTCACTCATTTCTCGAGGGAGAATGCATCTTGGCAGCCAGATTGCATTTCAGTTCTCAAGGCCTCATTTCATTCTGTTACCAATAAGAGCAGACACATGACAAATCAAAGTAATCCCAGAAAGGTGGCCACAGAGGCCAAAAACCCTATAAAGCTCCGTGAGAAGTTGCAAAAAGCGTGCACAATAGGAATCTGTGATGGAGGGGAAAAAACACAAGCTCGAAAACCTTTATAGCTGGGGAACATGACAGACATCACAATGAAAATGCAAGTGATTGGTAACAGGGCTATCAGAGGGGGATCGAGAGAGGCAGACACTCTGGAGCTCAAACCTCCCCACAGCAAACAGATACGATCAGCCAGATCGAGCAGACTGACAGCAGATGCTTTGACGGACTGAGAAGTGCTGCTGTACGGGGAGGAGGGTGAAGCAGAGGAAGGTGAGGAATTACAACACAATGGTAACACTGTGATTAGCCAGTGTACACATAATGCAAGCTCCAAATATGCCACAGCTTAACACAGCAAACAATGCAGTGTACACCCACACTCAAAGTACTGTATAGGGAACAGAAAAGGCTTCACTCACCCACACAGTGGGCTTTGTACACATGATCTAAATGCATGATCTGTCTCTTTCTCAACTCTGCCCCCTCCTCACTCCTCTAACATCACTCTGGTTTCATAGACACACATAAGAGAGCTCCTTCAAAAAAAGATAAGAAAAATCTGAGGCAAGCCAGCAAAACATTAGTTTCAACAGTGATGAAACTCCCCCCTTTAAAAGTCATGCACAAGAATATAAATAAAAAGATTTAAAAAAAACTCACCCAGAAAAGGAGATTGAAGAAGACCATTCCATATCGCAGGGCCATCATGCAACCCTCAGCCATCCTGCAGCGCCGCAGTTCTAGGAGGAATATGAAGGAGAGGTCCAGGTAAAACACCACATACTTCTTCCCCTGGGCATAGCGCCCCTTGGACGTTTGCGGCCCCTTTGTCGTATGAAAGCCGAACGCGAAAGGTGGCCGCTTATACTCAAACTCTCCACTAAAGCGGTGAAACCCAGAAGTGAACGGTGGCGTGTCAGGTTTGCTGTCCAGAGATGGACTGCGCCGATATGGAGTCTCGTCTGTGCTTGAGCGTCTCATAATGGAAGCTGAATGAGCCTTTAAGAGTCTTTAATAGTCACTCTGTGCACTTCAGGTCTGAACAAAGTCCACAGCGAGGGACAAGGAGTTATTCCACTGAGGGGA
This sequence comes from Cichlasoma orientale, assembly GCA_034780415.1. Taxonomy (NCBI): domain Eukaryota; kingdom Metazoa; phylum Chordata; class Actinopteri; order Cichliformes; family Cichlidae; genus Cichlasoma; species Cichlasoma orientale. The sequence goes on along the minus strand of JAVDPK010001432.1, from coordinate 507,248 downwards.
CTGAGAGATTTCAGTAATGTTTCTAACCTACTCTCAGTTTAGCTCAAAATAATGAACAAACTCTGGAACTGCTGATTTAATTATACCCAAAGTGTGAGAGATAATATGTTGCCATTCACTTCAATGGAGTTCCTGTTTTTAATCTTATACTTTATATATTCAGCAGGAGAGTTTGCACAATCCTGCTGCAACATCTGTGTAAATCTGTGTATTTAGGACATAATCCCAACATACACATACACATCTGCACATCCCTGTTTCCCTCTCTATAATCCCTCACACACAGGTGTGATGCTCCGAGATAAGCTGGTCTGCAGTTTCATCTCGTAACGGTTCAATCAGGTAAAGGCATGGAGAGCTCGACCTCTCTAGGTCCTCGGGCTTGCCAAAATGATCCAGAAATGTCCTACCTGGTCTCATGAGAAATTCCTGAGCAGGTGCTTCCTGGCTGGCAAATAACGGCACCCCCTGATTTCGTTAATCAACTTCTTTTTACTCAGAGACAGAGCGCACGTCCGCTGAGAATGAAATGCTACTCTCTGGTCTTAGTTGCGTCTGAGTGTTCAGTATGTGGCTGTGACTGTCAATGTGCTTTTGCTGACATGCACGAAGAAAAAAGAACTAAGACAAGGAGATGAGAGGTAAGAATGGTGTGATGAATGTGAGAGGAAGAATGGAAAAAGGCATGAAAGGATGAATGACGCTGGTGAGCAGACCATTCTTTGGCTTCTTGGATTAGTATCCCTGTGGAATTCCTGCCTTGCCCAATTTCCTCCTCGCTTCTTTAGCTCCTGCCCTAACTTGAACCTTTTGTCTCTGAAAAGTGTCTAGGGGTTCTTCTACGTCTCTCCACTCACAGCTAGCAAATCACTCTCTTCAACTCCCTCTTATTCTATTCCTGAGCCCCCCTCTGCTCTCCCCCCTCTGTGCTGATGGTGGTTAATTAATTTCCAGACTCTCATCAGAGCAAAGCAAAGTGTGCGGTGTCCCCTCCTGTTGTCTTTCCCTCCTCCGCTACAGCGTTTCTCTCCTCTTCTCTAGGTGGGCAAGGAGATCAAGGTGTCCACCAGGGTCATGGCCAAGCAGCAAGAGAAGAAGAAGCAAGAAGGAGAGACAGGCAGCTAGAAGAGAAAGACAGCTTCCTCAGAGAAGCAAAAGAAAGACTGCAGTGTTTGAGCGGTAGTCCAGCCTCGCTGCCTGAAGCTCCCTCCCTCCTTCTCTTCACAAGCTCCCGTTCTCTTTCTCTCTCTGTCTCTCTCTCTCTCTCTCTCTCTCTCTCTCTCTCTCTCTCTCTCTCTCTCT
>JAVDPK010001432.1:484484-500180 GCA_034780415.1 Cichlasoma orientale | reverse complement strand
TGGATGGATGGATGGATGGATGGATGGATGGATGGATGGATGGATGGATGGATGGATGGATGGATGGATGGATGTCTTCTTGGGGAACACGGTGTCAATAGCTCTCTGTTATTTGTCAATAAACAGACCGACAGTCTGACATTGCCCTGCATCAGAATCTGTGAGACTGCACTCATATACAGTACACGGCAGAGGTGAAAGAAGAAGAGTGTTGTTCACAGAGGCATCCTGACAGTGTTCCTGCATGGCTAATACTGCGAATTAAGCACAAATTAAAAAATATAATAATAATAACTTTAACATTCAGCCACCATGAATGCATAATATCACTCCACAAAGCCTAAGAGAGGAAAATGAGTCATACCTTGGCCCATCATTAGCTCAGTGTGGCGACTTAATACCTTTGTACATTCTGATTTAACAGCATGAGTTATGCTGTTAACTAAAAGGTTTAATTAATATAATGCCAAAGAGGCTGGGTTACATGAGGGGACACAAAACAATTAAGTAACCATGAAAAGCATGTGAGCCAACCTATTGTTAATCAGGCATGTGTCTGTGGATGAGCCTGCTGATATCTGCAGTTGTGAGACCCGACACAGCAAAATGCAATTACGCAGTGAGCCACGCTCAGAGCCAAAACACAAATACTGTGAATGCAAAGAGCCAAACAGTGGGCAGAAGAATAGAATGGCTCTATGCCTACTTGCATTGAAGAAAATAGAAAGAAGACAACTGTTCTCTATTCTTTGCATCAATGCAAATGGTTGAAGCTGAAAGCTGGCTGGTTTGTAGCCAAAAAAAAAAAAAATACTCTCTGTGGACCTGCCCTCCGGCAGACAGAGCACACCATTGGGCAGCAAAGGCCATGCACTTTTTAAGTGAAAAAGCTGATGTTCTAATATCTTCTTAAATGTTATTGTAAGTGGTTCAGTATGAAAATAGTAGCATATGTCAAAACGCTACCTTGAATTTTTCAAGAGATTTCAGGCATTTATAGCGGCCTATTCAGTGAACGAGGTTTGGTCAGTTGCCATGGAGATGAAATTGAATGTGAAGAGTACACTCACCAGGTAGCCAGAAATACTTAAAAATATTTTTAAAAGGATGCTGCGGGAGCAGACATACTGGATTTCTCTGCACCACTGAGCGCCGCTATTGTTCCCGAACAATCAGAAACTCATCGGTGAGCCGTGCCAATGATCTAGAATAGATAACAGGAAGCTGGTATCCTTGTTCAATCTGAGCAGTAGTGAAAGATCTGGCTTTGTGTAAATGTTCAGTGGCGCCACTGACAAGGACTAATGCACGATATCGACACTTGAGCAGCTTGTCCCTGAAATATTAATAGGCTTTAATGCACTCACACACATATATATAAACTAACCCCACTCTTACATCTGTCATTGCAAGTCATCTCATATCATTTGGAGTGTAAATTAAACCACTGTCTTCTTTCTCTTATGCTGCTTCTTCTTTATTTTTCAAATGCTCCCTTACAGGGTGGCCACAGCAGATCATTTGCCTTCATCTCACCCTATCCCTGGCGTCCTCTTCTGTCACACCATTCCTCCTTCACTACATCCATCTTCAACTCCTGCCTGACAGCTCCACCTTCAACATCCTTTGTCCAGCATGTCCGCTATCCCTCTGATAAACTCATTCCTAATCCTGTCCCTCCTGGCCACTCCCAACAAAAATCCTAACATCCTCACCTCTACCACCTCCAGCCCCACCCCCTGTGTTTTTGTCAGTGCCACCATATCCGAACCCAGCGGTGCAGAACTTAGCTTGAACTTGCTTGTAATATCCGACACTAAGATACTTGTGTGAAAGAATGGATAATGGGGAAGAGATGACGCCCATTTAGAATACACGTGCAGACCTTTAAGCAGCAGGTTAGAAGCCCATTTGTTGCACAGCTGCTAGTCTGTTTTTCCTGTAACTCTCTCTCTCTCACCTTCCATCTGTTTGTCCACTGCAGCTGTCACACGTACAGGGAGTGAGTAAAAACAGCAATTGCTTTAAAAGAAGTAGCCTGCTTGTCTCGGTTTGGTAACGGCATTGTAAGACCTTGAATTTAATTGATTCTCTTATGCATGCATGCATGCTATTCCGCTTGCCTGCTGACACATGAAAAAGGCCTCTCACTAAACGGCTGTTTGCAGTCATGTCTGTGACTGCTTGCCTGGCCTTATATTTCACAGCATGTTGCCACTGATGGTTAATAAATTTACTGACCCCGTGTAATTCCGATCGTGGTTCAACCAATGCTTAATGCTCAGCCACGGCTGAAAAGAAGAGTCAAATGAGAGTTTGCAGTACACTAAAAAAAAAAACACATACACACACACAACGAAGAAGGAATGTATTTGTGATCACGTTAAAGATTTATGCCTTCAGTGAGTTTTGCCTGGAGGGTGAGTGTCACAGAAGAAAAAGCAATGCTGGAAAGCACAGAAGAGCAGTTACAGCTTTATCACTTCAGTTTTTTGTTTTTTTTGTTTGTTTGTTTGTTTGTTTGTTTCACAGGCTTTTGGAGAAGAAAAAGAACGTCTGGCTTCCGAACTTTCGGTTCTTTTGTGTCGCTGTTGGTCAGTAGAATGTGAAACAGAAGTCTGGCTAAAACAAAGACAACAGTGCATCTGTAAGCATTTGTTTTGGTGGTTGTTCAGACAGCCTAAGGATAAATTACCTATCTGAACTGAGGAAATTGAACTTAAATTATTAATGCAATTTTTATAGCAAGGGCTCCCTCTTCCACAGCCTCCACAGCGCAACAAAACATGAAAGAAAAACTAAAATAATAATAATTAAAAAAAACCTAATTAGGTTTTTAAGTTGTCATCAGCATGTATGTGTCTCCTCGTGTTCTCAAATGAGACAACACAAGTAGCAATCCTTAGTCTAGCCCTAACAAAGCACCTAATAAGATACAAGCGCACAATTCCCATGTATTTTTAAAGGAGGCTTGTAATTATGCCACAATCACTGGCTCCAACACAGTGGTGAAACGCAGAGAAAAAAAAAAACATCTTAAAATATTCATACATTTTAGTTGCAAGACACATAGCTGTCCTTTGCTCTACTGGGGTCAAACAGCACTGACTCACTCTATTTTCTAACAGTCACAGGGCTGCAGGAGCCAGCATCTGACTTTTGTTTTTTTCTCCTAATCAACACTAAAAATTGTGCAAAACAGGTAAGAGATTAGTGCTAATTAGCAACACTTGTGAGCTGTAAGAGAGGTCAGGTCATTTACAAGTGCGTTCCAAAGAGGCCAAATCATCTGTGACCAAACTGAAGAAGCTTCAGCCAAAATAAACTGCAAGATTATAATATGCCAAGGGGACCCGTCTGGAAAATCATGAAAATTTGCATCAGCAAAGAGAAAAAGGTGCCGGCTAACTAAGAGACCTGATAGACCTAATATAGCATAAAAACTGAATGTGAACCGATAAATGTGGAGTTATTATAATTATTATCATATATATGATTGTTATAACATATAAACTGCACACACTGTGCTCCCCCAACTATGGAAACAGATCCTGTTTTGTCTTTTTGTTTTCTGATCTGCTATTGTGCTTTTTGGCACAATCACGTCTGGATGACATGATTGATACCACTGCGTTATATATGTGATAAACGGAAGCCTTCAATCACAGACTTAGCTTAGCACATCAAATGGAAATGGGGCAAAACAATCCTGGTTTTCTGAAAGTTTAAAAAAAATATGCTGGCACCTGAAGCACAGTAACTACGGGAGGAATGTGGTTGAAATTGAATCTCAGATAAAAAGTACAGTGTCTCTTTACATTTCAGTTGTTATCAATATTCAAAATTTTCATCCCTATGTATGAATTAGGGCGTTCTCTTCTGTACGTTCTGATCAGTTTTGTTGCCTTTCAACACGTCCAAGTTAGCTGCCTCTCAGTCATAAACTGCACAAGCAGTCATATGAAAAAGAGGTAGCAGCCAGGGACAGCAGGGTGTGGACATCCCAGCAAATTCACCCCAATGCTGGGCCATGCAATGCTCAGAGGAAGTGCAAAAAAACCCAAGAGCTACATCTCATATTCCACAGGCCTCAGTTAGCATGCTAAATGTTTAATTTCATGAAAGTACAATTAGAAAAAGACTGAACAAGAATGGTTTGTTGGGAAGGGTTGCCAGGAGAAAGCCTCTTCTCTCTAAAAAGAACATGGCAGCACAGCTTAGGGGTGTAGAGTTGCATCTAAACAAACCATAAGACTTCTGTCCTTTGAACAGATGAGACCAAAGCGGAGATGTTTGACCATAATGCACAGCAGCACATAATGCACAACATATCAGTACAAACACCTCACAACAACAACAAAACGGTGGTGGGGGGGCGGGGGGTGATGATTTAGGCTTGTTTTGTAGCCACAGTACCTGGGCACCTTGGAGTCATTGAGTTGATCAAGAACTCCTTCGTATACCAAAGTATTCTAGTCCTTAGTTTCCTGGATCTGTGATCTCAGTAAATTTTTGTGTTGCTACTTTCAATGTTTATTTGTCCCTCAGTGTCCCTCGGTTTCACAGTCAGATTTGTGACATCAGCTCGTGACATCAAAAAAACTATGATGGTTACAGCGAAAATGCTCAGCTTCTTGCATCACAGCAGAATTTCATTAACTGATGGGTTTCGCCAGGGTGGCTACATCCAGTTTATATATACAGACAACGCTGTCAGTGCTTCCAATAATTATCCTACGCTAAGCTCGCTGGCTGCAGCAAATTTATTACCGAGACATGAGCATGGCATCAATCCTCTTCTCCTAATGCCAGAAAGTGAATAAGGGTACTGCAAATTTGACAATGTTAACAAAAAAAATGCATTAACATCATCGTGTATTTATTCATACTTTCCAACTTAAAAGGGTAAAACTTGGAATTTACCACGAAAAGGTTGTGCTTAAACTGCCACAAAAGCGATAATCTGCAGCTGTGGGCTGGAGTAAATGGAGCTGTGACACATCCCTTCAATATATCATGCCTAAAATATCCATTCTGTCAGTTTATGTGTAAATAATGGGACAAAGCTGGTGATTAACATAGCCAAGCTGCTAAATGATAAAACTGGATGACTGCTTAATTATTTACACTATGTGGCTCTCTCCCTATTCCAGTGCATGCGATATAATTACCCATGGACGACGATCGCGTAAAAGCAAACTACTGGTATCTCTGCCTTAATCATATCATTTTTTACACTTGACAAACTGACAAAGAGCTCCAAATGCAGCAGTCAGCCTTTTACAGCTGCCAACATTTTCAAATGGCACAGACTGGTAACTCACAGCCGCGATTGCCCCCATCTATTCGTCTTCATCAATATCTCCATCAATTCATCAACTATTTCTCCCATAAGGGTTGCCAGCACTTTCATGACACATTCTGTTCTCTCCTCCGCGCCTCTAAACAGCTCACATCAAAACCTCTGTACCTGCAAACATGATGTATGCACACGTGTCACATCTGCCATTTGCATTCTGCAGCTAATCCCTCCTAGCGAAAAGGTTATTACCCGCCTTGCCAGTCAAATGCTGCGGAAAAACAGGCAAATACGGTGTCTGCACGGACATGTATTTATGGACATGAAGGGAAAATTAATCACCCCTTTGGGGGGTGAAAAGCAGTGGGGGGGTCTCTTTAAAATTATCCAACCACTCTACAAACAGGCATCTGACACATGTAATAACTCTCTGAAGCACACATGCAGCAACCACCCCCACTGTCTTAACATGCAGGCAGGACGTTGCCAATTTCATACTTACAGTACATGACACCCACTCCCAGATTACGACCCTCTATCGGCACGACACGGTTTTTAGCAAAATCCTCCTTCCCTCAAAATATCCTACTAATATTCATTTTCAAAGTAAAATTGAGTGAGCCGTGGTGCTCTAAGTGTTTTAAACTATTTACTTAAAGTGTGTATCCAATGATGCCGAATGAAAAGCAAATTAGATTGTCTCATTTCAACAGAACACATGCCCACACGCAGGGTAGTCTGAAATGTGATTTGTGCAGTCAGCCTGCAACAGACTTCTTGAGTTGAATATCAAATCAATGGTTTAAATCTGATTTGTGAAAACCTATTTCCAAGTGTTGTTTTGCTTTTTCTGCTCACAAAGCATGAAATGTCTAAAATGTTACTTGGGCTGCCAATTAAGCCTTTCACTGTCCCATTGGCACTGATTATTATACAGAATATTTGCAGCAAGTAAATTCATTCCCACTATCAATGTAGTGAGCTCTTAATGGACTCTGTGCTGAAAGCCACAATGCATCTTTGAGGACAAATGGATATGCTCTCATCTTTTTATGTCTAAGAAATCCTTGGACTGTTTAAGAAATAGTATTAACACATAATCAGGCGCAGTCGGTTTCTTTGTGCCGCGGATAAACATAGTTACTTTATATCAATGTGTGCTTAATGCACTGATGCAAAATAATTTATCAATATCAATCATAATTTCCTAGGATTTGCTGATGCATTAGCAAGCGTGGCACGTCAAACAAATCCACAGTGACAGCTTCAGATAGATAGAAATATCTGTTCTCCCTCATTCACAGCATCACGAGTATCAAAACACATGCACACACACACAAAACAAAACGTGCTTGGTGGAAATCCCAATGTGAGTAATCTCATCAGGAGAGCGTTCACACAGGTGGCCATGTGTAGGCAGACCTGCTTGATCCAAGAGACAGTGAGCACCAGAGAGATAAACAGCGATAAAGTCCCCGAAGCAGACATGAAACGACTTGGATCAAGCCGCATCTTTGTGCAGGTGTGTATTTGCCTTGCCGTGTGTGTGTCTGAGTGTTAGCTCCACATATCCTGAAAGACCTTGGTCTGTTCTGCTGCCCTGTAGCTCTGAATAATGTTTCGACTAGAGACCATCATGCAACGTGTTCTGGGACCAGACCCATCTTCCAAAATATGATGTGAATAAGGATGGCTTACATGGGTAATTAGAAACATATTACAAATGAAAAAGAAACGCGTGGCAGGGGCAGACAATGCCTCCCCTACTTCTGCTGACTCTTGCTCTGTACTCAAGGGTCGGATGACACCGGTTACCTAACTTGACCTTCATTTTGATGTGAACTGTAAAGACACGATGCTATTGCATGGAGAAACCTATCTACAGGCAGAAACACAAACATATACCAAAGTAAAACCTCCTGCTATAGCAGGAAGTACCATATTTTTCCATATTTTGCCACAATGGCACACACACACACACACACACACACAGACTCACAAGGTGAAAGCAATAGCAGCCACACTGTCACACCTGGTAAACAGAGTACAATAAAACTTGCTGCAGCCGAGTCCCAAGGGCACCCAGACATGGCCTTATCTAACCTGACAAGCTGCGAGGAGCTGAGCTGGTAATGTCGGTAAATGTTAAAATCATGTATTTTTGTGCATTTTTGTTAGAAAGTACTACAGTACGTTCCAGAAGGACATTCAAGCAACTCACTTACTCTTGTCTGTTATGCAAGGTGCAGCTACCTTTAGCAACTTTTAGTTATAAAACTGCCAAGGCTGAAATGCATTTAGTACCACCAGGAGAGCAGCAATTCAGTAACTGCAAAATGATGACACAAAGTTTTTTTTAATCCTTTTAGTGGTGATGTTTTGTAGAGGTACTGGGATACAGGTCTAAAACTGTAGACCTAAAAAGCTCACAGCATTGTAACTGTATTATGGCGGTTTCATGGCTGCCCAGACGTAATTACTTACACCATATTACCAAAAGTATTCACTCACCCATCCAAATCACTGAATTCAGGTGTTCCAATCACTCCCACGGCCACAGGTGTATAAACCAAGCACCTAGGCATGCAGACTGCTTCTACAAACATCTGTGAAAGAATGGGTCGCTCTCAGGAGCTCAGTAAATTCCAGTGTGGTACCGTGATAGGATGCCACCTGAGCAACAAGCCAAGTCATGAAATTTCCTCACTACTAAATATTCCACAGTCAGCTGTTAGTGGTATAACAAGTAACTCAGCCGTGATGTGTTAGGCCACATAAAATCACAGAGTGGGGTCAGCAGATGCTGAGACGCTCAGAACAGAGGACAGACGTCACCAACTTTCGCTACAGACCTCCAAAGCTCATGTGGCCTTCAGATTAGCTCAAGAACAGTGCACAGAGAGCTTCATGGAATGAGTTTCCATGGTCAAGCAGCTGCATCCAAGCCTTACATCACCCAGGGCAATGCAAAGCGTCAGATGCAGTGGTGGCTGCTTTCAAAGATTCCCATAAACACTCCTAAACCTTGTGGAAAGCCTTCCCAGAAGAGTTGAAGCTGTTATAGCTGCAAAGGGTGGGCCGACATCATATTAAACCCTATGGATTAAGAATGGGAGGCCAAGTTCATATGCATGCAAAGGCAGATGAACAAATACAATATTTGCAATATAGTGTATCTTTTTGTTTTGCTGTTTTGCCTGTAAACAATGAGCCCATCAGTGGCACTGAATCATCACAGTGAAGAGAGCTAGAAAAGACACATAAAACATTTGCAGCTGAGTACCAGCTAACAACTGTCATCAACTTGACATATACCTAACCTTTAAAATGTGTTTTAGTGTCATAGATATTATAAATGAGCCTTGCCATTTAAGGGAATGGATGTGTAGTAGAGTGGTCACAATGCAAGAAATTAGAACTGTTGAAAATTCACCAATTGGATTTTGGCAGGGGATCCCTCTTTTGGCCCACCGCTGTTTTATAATAAGCTGAAAAAAATCGATATGCTTCTCAGAGCAGTGTTTCCCATACACTGATATATTTGTGCCAGTAGGCCTCAATATCAACACTGATAGCCATGTATTGATTTTCTGTTTTTATTTTTACTACTGAAAACGGGTAAAATCTTTTTTCACTGTAGAGCTGCATATTCTCCCTCACGCACATACACACAAACTGGCATCAAACCCATCTGTGAATAGCTCCTCCTGTCCGTGAACACTGTATGAATCAAAATATGAACGTGAGATGGAGGAAGGATTGTTGTTGTTGTCATTTCCACGCAGAGAAGACAGCTTCCTGAATTCCTGAACAGAATCGATCCAAAGTTTGCACGTTTTTACACCTCTGCACCAGTTTGTCCATATTTAACACAATCCAGTTAAACTATGTTTTTACCACAACACTGTGAATCTCAGACTCAATTCTTTAAATGTGTTATTAGCAAATAAGACAGCCAGTGGTGTCCTTAAAGTTTTTAATGGCCCCTTCTCTGTGCCTGTGATACAGCCTGTGCATACAGACTGTGGATGAGTTACCTCGATGGCACTGATGAGTTTGTTTGTTTGTTTGTTTGTTTGTTTGTCTGTAATTAGATGTGACTAGCAAAGGGTGGCTCTAACTGAGACTGAGGCATTGCAAATTCATATAATAGCAACTTCAGGAACATAATTTGCAAAATTAACATGATGTTGAGAAACTGAGGACATAATCTTTCAGAAACGTCTTTACTGAAGTCACAGATCAAAGTGTCACTTTCCCTTGGACTTCTATGCACTGGACCTCTTTTTGCAAAAAAAAAAAAAAGTAATTGCAGGTTTAAGGCACTTCCACACTGACTTCACCTTTCAGACCTGGAAGCTGCATCCATCCTCTATATGCACTCCGTGGATATCTCTGAGAGTGTGCTGGATGGGTGCCTCGGGACTGGGTTTGCACAGGTAATTATCCCTCACCCAGCCAATCACTGACCGCCCAATGGCTTCAACCAGCGCTGACACTGCAGCAAGTGAAGGTCAGTGAAACTGTGTGTGTGGCTAGTCGAGAGAGATGCAGGATGGTAAAGTGAAACAACGGACCTGTATATACGAGTATTCCCCTGTTGTCTCTCTTTGTGAGTAACTCTTTGTGTGTGTTTTCTTTGCTTAATGCAAATTAGTATGTTCACGTCCTTGTCCAACATTGGTGCTTCCTGTCTGCTGCTTTTTTCCAAGTCCTGACCCCTTGTCTGTTACCTGTTTGTGCCAGTGCTCTAGCCCTTTCTTTAGTCAAGCTGCACCTGCAATCAGCCACCTGCTTTAAAGAGCAGCTGAGCCGTTTAACAGGGAGGTGTGATTTCATGTGAGCAGCATGCCAATGTGTCTCTTGTTTGCCTGTGATCATTTGTCAGTGTTTGCTAGTTTGCTCCTCGTTTTAAGTTGTTGCAGTGGTACCTTGATTCTGGGTGCAAACTCGTAACCAATTCTGTGACACTTGTGCATTTTGTGTAGTAGTTTCTATGGGCACTTAGTGGTGCTTTCTTCTGGCTGTGAAGTGCTTTCACTGAGCCTATAGACTGGTCCAGGGATTAGATTACACCTCACACGCACGCACACACACACACACACACACACACACACACTCAGAGGATCTGTTTGGTAAACAGGAGTAGGTTCTTTGTTGATTATTTCATTCTGATAGAGTAGGCAGGAAGCCGCAAATAACTGTTAAGTTTAGCGCTGGTTGCATTTGTTTTGTTGTTAAAGCCAGCGAGTGCTACTCATTCTTTTCGCTACATTGCTTGTAAAGAAAACAAAATCTCCATCACTCAGACTTCGCAGACCCTTGCGCTCTCACTAATGCATGAAGCGTAACAGCATATGCAGCAATGGAACAGGCACTCGGAGGGATTCAGAGCCCTTATGCTTCAAAACCCAATTTCAAATTGCACGTGTGGTGCCACACCAGTTTGTACCGTTGTCAAGTTCAAATTAGTTGTGACTTTGACTGCTGTGCACTTTGAAACAAAGAGCACAAGTTGAATTCCCTGAATTAAAGAACGTATTTTTTTTGTAGTGAAATCTTTCCCTGGTTTCCACTGTAGAGGGGACACGTGTTACAGTCAGGTATGTGTGGGCAGCACAGCACATGTTGTGTTGTGTTTTAAAGCCATTTTAAAAAAAAAAAAAAACATTGATCATTTCTTTGTGTGTCCCGTGTGAACTGGATCATGAGATACTGTCATAACTGTTACTACCTGGAACACCTTAAACAACTGGATATTCTAAGGCTTTCCTTCACGTGTGCACGAGTCCTCCATAACAGTTATGAACCATTAGCTGTGGCATTTTTAGACAGAAGTGTTCTATTGTGAATTTCAGCTTCACAGAGGTCGGCATTTCGCTTTAAAGCAAGAAAGAAAAGATCCATCTCAGAGATTGTTACATATTACTGTTACAGCTTTGTTGAGAGTTCTGATTTATATCAATAAGTCCTTTAACACACGCTGTGACGAGAAAACTGAAAGGAAAACAACGTTTTTTTGAAAACTGAGAACCTTTTGTGAAACACGAAACTTTTCTTTCCAAGCACCGATTAACAAAGACCAAGTCTGTGAGAACATTGTTACAGGTGATTACCAGTAAGGCCTTATTATGTATCAAGAGCTAATGCTTCGTTTCCCGTTGCTAAATTTGATGTATCTTAATGTAATGTGCAAGATTCGCTGTCCAGTATAGCACACTGGAGTTAATCTATTTAAATGCATTGTTATTTTATATTGTGTTTTGTATTATTTATACATCTCATTAAAAGACCAAAACAAGCAAAGTGTCATTCCACCTCTGAGCACTTCACAACACTGTCCTCTCTGAGGTACTTAGTCTTAAGTCTTGTGACTACTAAAAACATGTATATTATATAAAGCCGCTCGTAAAAACACGGGTTTAAAGAAGAAAGAACGCAGGTTTAAGCGATGTTTTAAAGCAGCTTTTTTTAGTAAATGGTGCTGGAACAGAGGCAAGACGGTACATCGGTTCAGCTAAGTTCAGTGTACGCTCTGATGCTGGTGCTGTATTTACAGCAACCAGATGACGAGCGCAAGACAGACTCAAAGTTACCAACACTGGCTAAATTCATGTTGATATAGGTACCCAGTGCAAAAGTGGTGCAGTTTTGACATTGCTGGATGGCTTTGGCTGTTTCCCTACTGTTACATACAGGTATAGAAGTATACGTATATACCTTTAAAGCATCTGTGTACTGTCATAAGACTTCTACTTCTGACCAGTTCAAAGAAAGAATTTTTTCTTTTATTTCTTCATAAGGACATAAAATGTAAAGAAAACAATAAAATAAAATTACACGAAGGCCTGAAAAACATCCAAGTCTTTACATAACTCAGTTTTTTTTCTTCTTTTCCCTTCTGTTAATTATATAATGACTCATTGCAATCAATGCAGTGGCAGACTGCCTGTCGGGAGTACTGGGACATTTCCTGGTGCCTGAAGATTGTTTTGGCCCGCCATCAACTTGAGAAGCAATATTATACGAAGCAGCAAAAAGTTGACAGAATTCTCCAAGTCCGCCCATCGGGCGCGACTCTGTCACCCTCGCCTATAAATCGTTTGCTCTTGCCACATGGAGCCTGCACCCCTCTCGCTCACAAGGCACGAAATATCCACCTGCTTCTCCACACATAATAATAGACAAGTAACTTAAGGGATGGTTGGAGGAAAGGTGAGGGGGAGGGGGAGAAATGCAGATAAAGGTATGCAGTCTATTTGTGTTGTTGTAACTCATGTTCGCTTTTACTTTTTGATACTTAAGCTTGATGTTTGAATATAAAGATAATTTAAAAGTTTAAGCTCACTCTGTATCTAACGTAGGGTTTGGCTACAAAACGTGCAGTTTGTTGGTGTGCATGGGACAGAATCACATTCAAACCATGAATTATTTCAGTTTCAGTTCTGGACCCATCTATTTTCTTAACCACTTAGGTAGACGGAGCGTCGCCAGAGGCCTGGAGCCTATCCCAGCTGTCTGGGGGGCAATAGTTATTTTGTGACTCTTTGCAGGTGTCCGTACCTGCAGGTCAGAAAACATTGGTCGATACCGCAGAAATAAGTTGGTATATGTCAGGCTTAGGCTACAGGGGGAATCACTGCATTTGGATAAAATCGTTTGTTGTGTTTTTGTTGAAGAAAAATAAAGAGTACTGTCAACTTTCATCTCTAAGGGCAAAACTGAAAAAAGACTGACTGGTTTAATTTCTCCCAGAAAAAGTGCACACCAGCAAAGCACAACTTATATCTTTGGACAATTTCATGCACATTTTAATGCATTTCATTCAGTCTATCTATCTGAACACCCCGAGCATGAAGACAGGCAAGTCACTGAGCTCTGTCCTTTCACCACGCGCTCACTTAATGGCTCATTTAACCCCCAGTGGCCCACTTTAAAAATGCAAGTTGGCACTCCAGTGATTGCAGTTTATTAGGGGGTAAAGACACCTTAATGTGTTAACTCTAATCACCAGGGTAAAAACAAGTTATTGCACCACATTAAATGCACCTAACTGTCCTCTATTAATAACCACACTTTAAAGGGTAAGTATCATCAAATCATATTTTCACAACTGGCTCCTCACACACTATACAGAGCTTTTAACAGAGCGATTATTAAATCTGTGATTATTATAGTCTCCTTTAAAGATTGCTTAAAGGCTCTATGTTTGGCTCTTAATGAACCACCATAATTTAGGTGTAAAAAGGAAAATCTCCAAAATAAAAATTTGCCCTGAACCAGGTCCGTAGTGCAAGAGCCGGACGGACAGGAAGAGGAGAAATTTGTTTTTCCGGCACACATTCTGTCAGAGAGCAGTGATTCCCTGAGAGTTACTGAGACACTGTCAACACAACTCTTCTAACTTTTCTCTAAAGTATCCTCCACACGAGGAAGCAAACACAAGTATCTGGTAACGTATTCCTCCTGACTTCCTACAGCTTTGTTTCCATGGCAACTAATCCGCAGGCTGTGGCAGTAAAGAAGTACCTTGTGAACTTCTCAATGAGAACAGGTCACTGTGGACTGAGGAGCAGTAGACTGTGAATGTTAATTATATTACAGACCCAGATAGGAACACAACAAATAAGAGAAAACTGAGGCATTTTGTCCTTTGTCCCTTTCCTTGTGTGCATGTGTCTTTCCTCGGTTCTAAAGCATTATTTTAAAGGCAACAATTGAGGTCCTTTTCTCTCACTAAATCAACAAAAACAATAGCATTATTGCATCTGTATGGAACTATTACCGGACAGTGTCCCCTCTGGTCACACACATGACAAGAAGCATCTCTTTGTAGTCCTTTTGAGTCTCTTTGTACTGTTCTGTGGTCATTTTAAATGCCTTGTGGTTGCTTGGCATTGTTTACTAGACACTTTACTAGACTCTTTGTGGTTGCATCAAGTGTTTTTTGGTCTTTGTGTTTGTTTTGCATTTGTATGCAGACACGTTGCATGTCCTAGTAGCCGTTTCTTCATGTTGTTATAGTCATTTTGTGTCTATTTTTGGTCATTTTTTCATCTTTTGGAAGTCCTTTTGCATTTCTTTGTTATAATTTTATTGATAAGTTATATAAACAGACGCAAACAAATGCTCCTGGCAGGGGGGCCTAAGTGTACACACAGGCCCTGCGCCCAGCAGGATTGCACAGTAACCTATTTATGTCTGTAAGATGATAAACAAAGCATGGATATGTGTGAGCTGTGTGTGGGCGGGTTTGACCAGGATGGAGCAGCCTGTACAAAGAACGCAGTAAACAAGACAACAAAGGTCTCTGCACGGGGGTTAATTGCATTGCAGGGAAAATTATTGCTGAATGAGGCTAATGATGGGTGACATTATCCACTGTGAGCTGATTGGGGATATAATTACGCAAATCATCCAAAAACAGCATGAAAACAAGATATTCTGTTAGTCAGCATTCTCAGTATGACACTTCTTTTTAAAAAAAAAATGGACACAAGAAATATACAAAAATATTTACTGTTTAAGAGAAAAATGGATACCAGTTATGATTGAAAAGAAAATGAAATGCCCAACTCCATTATCTCAGGTTTTTCTGTGAAGTTACTTTTGTGTCTTTAATGCAATCAGATAGAATGTTTGCAAACTAAAAATGAACTGAAAGCAGAACAATACACTGTCATGGCGGGCGGTGTGGCAGGCATAGTTTGGACCCAAACGCAGTACTCGGCAGACAGACGGAACTTAAGAGGCCTTATTGCTTTAAACTCAGGCTACAGACAAAAACTCCACAGAACAGAACCTGAACAGGTAATCCAGAAACTGAAACAGGAACAGGCAAATACACCACCATCAGAAGAGCTACTGATGAAAACGGGGCTACAAAGAACTGATGTGAACACAAACAATAAATGCACACCAGGTAATGAGACAATGGGAAACAGCTGGGAGGGAAACAAAGGAAGCAAAACTAGACACCAATGAGAGGATCAAAATAAAACAGGAAGTGTGAAAACAAGGAAACAAACACAGACTGGACAGGGGAGGCAAGCACACTGAGGAAAACTCACAACACACCAACAGAACCTAAACACTCAAAAACTGAAAGGCAAAAGAAAATTACAAAACCACAAACTCAAAACAATTGGGCAAAAGTCCCAGGACCATGTAATACACACTCCACTCGAAACACATTTTAGTGCGAGTATAAGTTTCTGATTCAAATGTAAATTCAAAAGTGTTCTTTGAAGATCAGAAGCTTTTCATCGCTGTTGAGCAAAATCTTTTTCGGCCAGTAGCCAGTTATGACTGGAGTGACAGTTTATATGTGTGTGTGTGTGTGTGTGTGTGTGTGTGTGTGTGTGTGTGTGTGTGTGTGTGTGTGTGTGTGTGTGTGT
>JAVDPK010001432.1:472994-483201 GCA_034780415.1 Cichlasoma orientale | reverse complement strand
TGTGTGTGTGTGTGTGTGTGTGTGTGTGTGTGTGTGTGTGTGTGTGTGTGTGTGTGTGTGTGTGTGTGTGTTAGGGTATTGTGTGACCTGTTTTTGTGATAACTACAGTCCTGTGAAAAACTAAGGTTTCACAGAACTCTATACCAAAGTGGAAATTTCAAAGATTTGTGTTTCTAAGACAACCAGAGCTTCATAATTTCTTCATACGGGCGGTCTGAGGCACTTTTAAATTGGTTCATAGCGTATAAAAAAATTCAGGTACAAAAATATTGACGAATCGCTGATTTGTACATGAAATGTTTTTTGCATTGTGTGTAAATGAGGCCCATTGATCCCACACACACTAGCAGGAGAAAGTCCGACTGAAGAAACTTAATAATAGTGTCCAAGAAAGAAGCCAGAAAAGGTACAGCTTTCCAAAGTGTTTCCACCAAAGGAATGACTTTTTAAAAAAAAAAGTCAAAAGCAACGCTCGGGCCCTAAGTAGTACAATTAGAAAAAGACTCAATAAGCATGGCTTATCTGGAAGAGTTCCCGAGAGAAGCCTTTTCTCTCTAAAAAGAACAAGGAAGCATGGCTTAGGTTTGCAAATTTGCATATGAACAAAACACAATGAACAATGTCTTTTGGACAGAGGACACCAAAGTGGAGACCTTAATACTCAACACCATGTTTGGTAAAAAAAAAAAAAAAGAAAAAAAAGAACGAAAGAAAGAAAGAAAGAAAGAAAACAAATACAGCATATCAGCACAAACACCTCATATCAACTTGTTTTGTTCTTCAGTTGACTATTCTGTTTTTTGTTACGTTCCAGAGACCCTTGCGATAGGTGAAAATCCACGAAGTAGCGGTGTTATATTTATTTTATTATTTATATTTATTTTAAGGCTGTATAAACTCTTCCCACACGCCCGTAAACCTTCCCCACTCTCTTACTACAACTTGAATGATGAAGATGAATTATGTAGCTGTGCGGCACTGATGACGATGAAGGTGATGACGATGAGATGAATATACAGTACTGCACAGCCCAGAAGAGCATTACAGCTCTTCTGAAGGCACCACTTCATCAGGTGTTGCAGTATCTTCGCCCTAGGCCGTAACTTCTAGTTCCCCTAAAGGCGTAGGCGTAACTGATCTCTTCGTCCGAGTGATGAACATAGTTATGGGGAGTTATATAAATATCTATATACTGCAAAATCCCGCGATATAGTGAAAACTCCACAATACAGAATTATATATATTAGATATATAGATATATATTAATTATATATTTTTCTGCGACACAGTGAAGCTGCAATGAGTGAACCACGATATAGTGAGGGACAGCTGCTCGTACTATATTTTGTACTATTTAAGTAATTCATTCATGAAGCTAAATATTTTTACTGCACTTTTGCACTGTTGAGGAAACTTTAACTTCTAATGCAATGCTCGACTAGAGTTACTAACTTGTTGCTAACTATGTCTGCTTACTGGTTTGTGCCATAAAGGATAAAAGATGTTCCCAGTCACTACTGCATGGACTCTGATTGAAAACAGTGTTGCCAATGGAAGATATAATCCCCATTTTTCAACATGTTTTGGCATCTCTCTGGGGCGTTGTTGTTATGATGTCATCTCTATTTACACTCTATTAATTTTAGAGCTATTTTTTATGGAAAACAGTTGCCTGGAAACAAAGCCAATGAGAGAGAAGGGAGTGAACCAAAAGGCTAAATCTGTCTGGGGGCAGTACAACAATAAAAAAAAAAAGGCTCTAAAGAGCTGAGGGGAGATACAGAGTTTAATGATAAATCTTTGTAGTCGGTGTACCATTATATTACACAAAGTCTTATTTTTTAAAAAACTACAATTTGCCCCATGTGGCTACATGACCCCTGCAACCCTAACTTGAACACGTGGTTGAGAAAATGGATGGATGGTTGCATGCCACCAGCAACCAGCAAGTTGCAGTTTACGTGTATGTCCACCCAAAATGGTATATGTGCTGTAGACTTTAAAGGAATATTTTGTACCCAAAACCAGACAGTGCTTCAAATGTGTTTGTTGCTGCAAAGAGGCAACAAAATTCTAAAAACCCAGCAGTAGAAAGATTAAAACAATCACCCGAGTTCCAAGCAACTTTCTACAGCATCAGCCAAAATGTGAAATATGGCCAAAGTCTCTCCTTTCTGTTCTTTGGTTATGACAGTAAATAATCCCCAGAGGAGGTTTTTAGCAGAAAATGACTATATAACAATGATGTTCGACCCTGTGCCTATAAAATGTCATTATTTCATCATTTTATTCTGTTAGATATAAGTGTGAAATTTGGTCATATGAATTCTTGAATTATGCCCAAAAACCACTTTTGTGAGGTCGCAGAGTGTCAAAGTAGACAAGCACGCCAGATGTAATGAAATTTCCTCCAGGCATCCAAAACCATGGCAAGCACAAGAATGAGACGGCCTGCTGGACGGATAGCAAATCAAAAGTGGCCACTCTATGGCTGTAACCACTGCAGAGCAATCAAAAAGTAATGATTTTGTTTTTGCTTATCTGTAGTGCCTGTGCAAAATGAATAATAAATCACCACTATAGTATATTCATAGAGCACTTTTTCAAAACAAAAAATGGTTTCACGTAAGTTCCTCACCAAACAGACCAATCAAAAAGTTTCTTATAAGCAGCATTTTTTTTTTTACATACCTTCATCAGATCAAGAGATGTAGTGTGTCTGATGACAGCAAACTTTTATGCTGGTAACTGATAAAACTGTAATAGGCTACAGCTCTGCGCTTGAAAAGTGCATGGGAACGAGTCATAACGCAGAATAGAGTAGCTTCAACATGAGAACATCTAAGTGCTTGAGTGGTTGACAAAAAAACGCATACACACATTCACACACACACACATTCACACACACACGCACACACACACTTGAATGAATACCTATCAAAGTTTCTGCAGTGCCTTGAAGACAGCTGTTCACACAGGCTCCCTATTGAGCTTAAAAGAAATGTCAAATTTTGAACAGGTTAAAAAAAAAAAATTAAAAATCTAGATGTGACGAGCAAACAAGGACATCCAAGAAGAGTTGAAGTTATAATTTAAACCGCAATTTGTGTTAAATGTTAAAAAAAACAAAACCTAGGAGACACACAAAATTAAAGCTTTGTTCAATTTTTCATTATAACCTCCTCAGTGCCGATTGTCAACAACAAATCCCACTTCCTTTGTATTCAGAGTGGCACGCTGCAGGATGTCATGGGGTTTGAAAACTTTCTGAAGGCATTTTACTTCTACTTTTAGAAGACAGATAATCTCTATTTTAAAGTCATGAAAATTGATTTTCACTCTGAAGCTATAGAATGATCCACGTCTGGGGAGCCAACTTCAACAAAGTTAGACTAAATGTATTAAGATCAGCAAAGACTGGCCACGAGTGGCTGCCAGAAATTAATGTAAATGAAAGTCATGCTCTTACTGAGACCGCTCCCCATTTCATATTAGGAAACAGAGCTTGTGGAGAGAAAGCTTTGTGAGAATCTTAGAATAAGGACATGGGAATATGAGGGATGTCTGCACGTTAAAGAATTCAAAATTACACAGTATGTAAAGATTAGTCTACAGTTGCGCCACCGAGAATGCTAAAAAGATTCAGCTTTTATACAGAACGTAAATTCTTGCTGCTATTTTTATTCACACACGAGGGAAAGTAAGGCATTTAAACAGAAACATAAACAGAATGTATGGCTGGGTATGTCGGGTAAGTGGAGTAAATTATGGTGGACAGAGGGAGATGAAGGGTGTGAGGAGAGGAGATAACATCAAGAAAAGCAGTGTGGGGGGGAAAGAAAACAGCCTTGTATTTTTTCTGTGTTAAACTGGGCGTGAGACCGGGAGTTAGCAGCACTGCAAAAGTGTGGTTATGGTTTGTGGTTTTCACTCAGCGCTAACATCTCAGTAGAGCTCTCAATAAGGAGGAACAGACAAAATAGACCCTTCAGAATGTAAGAGGCCACGCTGGTGCCTCACAGCCGGAGAGGACGGGCAGGAAAAAAATAAAAATAAAACAACTACCAAGTGGGACATCGAGTGCGAGCTGTTAACTGAAAATTATTGTCATTGTGACGATGGCTGTCAAACACACTCTGCCTCGATCTCCTTGTCTTATCGTTGACAGCAAATTTAAACAAATTGCATCCATACAGGAATAGTCCCACACATCCCACACATAAAGCAACTTTTGCTACTTCTGTTGTTGTGCAGATAATGTAAATCACAGTGCCTTAAAGGTGCTGGTGGATATTGTTTCCTTTGGGTTTCATGCTAAGCTAACCATAATAGATGCTAACTATCTTTATAGTTTCCATATTGATATCATATTTGTATTCTTATGGTCCTGCATGCATGTACCTTTGCATGGTACTAGGATTTTAATCATCTCCAACACATACAGTCCTCCAAAAAGCCAGCATAGCACAACAATAACGCAGAAGACATTACAGATAGGACAAAAGTAGTAGCAGTAGTTCTAACTAGTAGAAGTTTTGAGTGCTTTTCACTTTTACTCTGGGATGACTCCTGGTTTGCAGGCCTATATTATGGTTTCTATCTTATCCACAGAAAGTGGCTAAGCTAAAGGACCAACAACACCACAAACATGAGCATGAGTAGCCCACATTAGCTGTTGTTCCACACACTTTTAACACCGCCCCTGTACTTAGTACTGATGGGTTACAAAATTTAGCACCATGCCAGGACCGTAAGCATTAGGTACAATAGGTGTTGTTTTTGATTTTGCACATGGCACTTAAATAAATATAAATGCATCATATGAGCCTATGAGCCTATGAGCTGCAGTGCTGCGTCAACACAAATAACGCGGCTCACTCTCCTCACATCATATAGGAAGGCACACCCTCACAATTTGATGGTCTGTTCAAGCTGCAGCTCTTTAAACTTCTTTCAAGTGATTCACAGTTTGGATAAAACCACACATTAAAGATGAGTGTGCATTGCCAACATGCAGACACACAGTCAAGCATACGGTCTCACATTCATTCCTGCATAAATATGCAATATGCAAAAATCATGAGCAAAAAGATTTAAGAAAAGGTAACCTGTTAAAATTAGTTTTGAGCAGCAGTTTGAAACAAACCACTGATTCAGTCACAACCTCAAAAGCACGGTCTCCTCTGGATTTAAAAAAACAGCATGTACACTTAACAGAACCTGATCAGATGGTCGGCGAGGGAGACAGCACGTAGGGTTTTTTATTTTATTAATAACATTTTTAAATAAATTCTAAATTTCACTGGAAGCCAGTGAAGGGAACAAAGAACAGGTGTGATGTGAGAGTGCCAGCTAGTTTTTGCACGCAGCCTAGCTGCTGTTTTCTGGACTAACTGAAGATGGGCTAAGGAGGACTGAGAAGTACACATGAAAAGTGAGTTAAAATAAGTGTGTATTAAAAGTTCCATGCGGTCGGGGGTCAGCAAAGGTTTGATGTTTGCGATGTTTCTTAGATGAAGGAAATGAGACTGGACGAGCTTTGAGAGCTGCAGGCTTCGGGGTGTAACGCCTCATCACTCCCCAGCTTTATATGTAAACCATTTGCAGGAAGTGATGAGTTGGAGCTCTAACTGTATTCTGGCGCTCTAATAAATCCATAAGCACCACATTTTACAGAAACATGTTTTTGTTTTTTGTTTTCCTTTTTAGGGTTTGTGACCTACTTTACCTACACTGATGGTGCACAGTAACTAAGGAGGCATACACTTATAGTATGTATTACACTATACACACAAAGGGGTTCTTTGTCACAATATTACTTCCAGATTTGATATTTAAGTACTTTTTTTCTATTAATAGTAGATGACTTTCAGTTGTCCACATGGCATTAATATTTAAAGGTAAAGTCAGGGGTGTTGGGGTGGCTCAGTGGGCGAGCAGGTGACCATGTACAGCACACCACTGCAGTGCAGGAGGCAGGGGTTTCATGTCTGACCTGTGGCCCTTTGCGGTGTGTCTTCCCCTATCTCTCTCTCTCTCTTTCTCTCTCTCTC
The DNA here is from genome assembly GCA_034780415.1 of Cichlasoma orientale. Taxonomy (NCBI): domain Eukaryota; kingdom Metazoa; phylum Chordata; class Actinopteri; order Cichliformes; family Cichlidae; genus Cichlasoma; species Cichlasoma orientale. The sequence goes on along the minus strand of JAVDPK010001432.1, from coordinate 477,148 downwards.
TCTTTCTCTCTCTCTCTCTCTTTCTCTCCAACTTAAGAAAAGGTGCAGTCAGTCTAACTCTGTTTTTGATCTGCTTCTACTACTTTGATTTACCCAAAGTATTCTATATTTTTAAATCCTGATATCAAGCAATCTCTTGTTTCTTGGCAGGAGTAAAGATTAGAATTAGAAACTCAAGAAACACCTTGCATGTTACCTGTATTCAACATAATACTGAGAATTCAGTCCTCAGCTCAGAATTCAGAATACAGCTCTTTCTTCTTCTTGCAGAACTGAAGGAAAATGTGCTACAAGAACACGCAGCAGAAAACTGCAGGAATAAAACATACTATGGGAGTAAAGGGAGAGAGGACCAGCTGAAATCTGGCAAAAGATGTACTGAAGGAACATAAAACTGAGGGAAAATTGGGCGAGTGAATTTGGAGCACACGTGCACACACAGAGCTGCAGGCAGCAGTACAATGCAGCCTTGTTATAGTCACCTTCACTACAGCCAGTGTTCAGGGCAATTATCCAGGGAGCAGCCACACCTAAACCTACAAGTCGATCACAGAGCTATAGTTGGACAAACAACCCCAACTGTGACTATTAAAGAAAAAGCTCAGCACCTCCTCTCCCAAACATGTTTTCACTGCTTCAGCTGGAGCTGGACGCCATGCGAAGCAGTGGGGGAAATGCAGACAGAGAGAAGTGTCAGTTTGAAAACTCTAAATAGAGAGAGCGGCTTTGGTCTTGGACACTTTTTGCAGGATAAATGTAAACAGTGGGGTGGCAGCTGCCAACTGTCCAGAGCCACCGGTTCATCAGTTCAGCCATGCTGGAGCTGATGAAATGTGTAAGGACACACTGGGGGAAAATAAGCTGCCTCCTTCTTTTAACTGTGCACACATACTAAAATATGTTAAGGTAGTCTGAGTGTCACAGTGAGGTGGAAAAAGCAGGAGATTCCATGGGAAGCAGTCATTAGGCTGCATGAGTTTGTTTTTCTAAAGGGGAAAAACGTGCCAAAAATGCGCCGGTAGTTTTACTGACCACTCTGTAATGGCCAACGCAATTCATTGATAATTTACCTCTTTAATATGTGTATATTTATTCTAAAGTTGTCTGATCCATCTATTTTTCTTTTTGCTGTTACCACATTTACAATCCTGAAGCTTACATTTTGTTTGGAGTTTGAACAAAAATATGCAAAGGGCCTCCTGCAAGCACAGATAGAGCAAACTCAGCAGATCAGATTCAACCACAGTCCTTATCTCACTGTGGCAATCAGCCTGATGAGATTCACATTATAGGCATTATTTTCAACAATGCTGAAAAACATGTGCGCTCACTGGCCACTTTGTTAGGTACACCTGTCCATCTGCTCATTAATGCAAATATCTAATCAGCCAATCACATGGCAGCAACTCGGTCAAGCCGAGCTACGGAAGTTAAAGCCAAGAATCAGAAATGGGGAAAAAAGGTGACGTAAGTGATTTTGAATGTGGCATGACTGTTGGTGTCAGATGGGTTGGTCTGAGTGTTTCAGAAACTGCTTTGGATTTTCCCGCACATCCGTCTCTCCTGTTTATAAAGAATGGCTGGAAAAAACAGAAAACTGCCTCGTTGATGCCAGAGGTCAGAGGTGAATGGCCAGACTGCTTTGAGCTGATACGTACAGCACGTTAAACCTTGAAGCAGATGGGCGACAGCAGCAGAAGACCACCCTGGGTGCCACTCCTGTCAGCCAAGAACAGGAAACAGGCTCAGCGAGTTGGACAACAGAAGATTGGAAAAACATTGCCTGTTCTTATAAGTCTCAATTTCTGCAACGTTCAGATGGCAGGGTCAGAATTTGGGCTAAACAACATGACAGCATGGATCCATCCTGCCTTGTAGCGGCTGCTCAGGCTGCTGCTGGCGGTGTAATGGTATGAGGGATATTTTCTTGCCACACTTTGGGCTCCTTAATACCAACTGACCATTGTTTAAATGGCCTCCACAGTCAACAGATCTCAACCCAGAGTTCACATTTTTTGATTTGAAGTTAGGCAATGATTGTCAGAAGAGGACAGGACAGAAGCATCACATCAGCTTCTCCATGACGTGGTCATGATTTAGGTCAGTTTGTGTCGCTTTTGAATATTTTGTGTGAAAAACCAGTCAATGTCAATGTCAATGTCGTGTTATACAGTTGAACAGCGCAGCTAACTGTATGTAGCCTCCAAGTGAGCACACAGTATGCAGGAACACCTCTCAAAATAGTTTGAATATTATAACCTTCATGAAGGTTGCAAGGCTTTTACAGACGTGTATCTACTGTAATAACTGGCAACTGCAGGGGTGTATATTACAGTGTTTAAGTTGATTTAAAAAAAAAAAAAAAAAAGAGACGTGGGCAGTAGTTAAAAGGTCTGTGTAACACAAACTAGAAACTCCAAAAGGAAGAAAATGAGCTTTATATTCATGTTTGTTTAGCCCAGCCGCTCTATAAAGAGTGGGAGTTTTTCTAGCAGAGAAAAATATGCATGTTGTTTCCTATTTAAAAGCCTCGTAGCTGTATTGGATTGTGGTCAACTGTGGTTTCTGCCTGCGCATATAATATTGCTTTTCATACTTAATAATATTTATTTACATGTGTGACTTGTATAGTTTTTCCTTTGGTTTTTAAAGGGTGCGTGACAACACAAGACAACAAGATGGACCCAGAAATACAAGGTTATCCTGTTGTAGAATAGATTTCCATAAGTATAGATGGATTTTAATACAGGATTTCTAGCTTTGGTTGAGATTAATGTTTAATGTACCACATGTAAAATGGGGCAGCTTTGAGACCTCTGCTAACCTAACATAAGGGAGCATTGTATGGCAGGGAATTCCTCTGCACTTTGCCAGCCAGCCACAGTTTTGAGAAGTTAGTGAGGCCTTAAGTTCCTGTAACCTCTCCTGAGGAAAAAAAAAAAAAAAAGAAAGTCTGATGGGAGGGAGTAGCTTCAGGAATGGCTGGTATTCTGAAATGTTGTTCTTCTCCACAAGTTTATTTCTGTCCGTTTCATCGAGGCCCAGGGAAACTTTCCTCAGCCAATCAGAGAGCTTCATCCTCACACATCACCAGATTTCCACAATCATAACACAGAGCGAGGGAGTAGTATGGACAGCAACTCACAAGCAATAAAACACACAGGCCAGTGTTATAACGAGGATCCTTTTTTTTCTTCTTCTTCTTCCTGGTGAGCTCAAGTATGATTAATGTAATCCCACCCTTAAGTAAACGGAGTGCAACGTTCATTAACCAATTCACACAAGATAAACGGCATCAGGATACGGTTATCCCTTCTAATTAGACAATCTCAGCCCGTGAAAGCTTCCTATTTATCAACGTTAAATCTCTACAACAAGGTCACTGACGTCTCTGTTGGGGCTAGAAAATAGACAGACAATAAGGAGCGGGAAAGAGGAGAAGTTAGAAATAAGAGCCTGACAGCTGTAGCAAGAAATATGAAAATGACTTACCACTCACTTCTCTCACACTCTGCACTCTCTCCCGTCTGCCTCTCTTCTTCACTCAGTCTATGACAAAACTTCTCAAGTTGGTCCCTTAACCACACTCCGTCTCTCCCTCTCCCTCCATGGACGCACATGTGACTGTCACCGAACTGCCGAACAGCAAAATGGCGACATCTAGTGGTCAGTGCAGCTACAGCACTGAAAATCAATAATCATCTTTTATGGAGCGGTGCGCCCCCTGACAATTTTCACAGGTAATTTATGGGCCAATTTGAACCGAGTCAGTAGGACATTTAAAAAGAAGCATTCAATGAATACGAATAGTTACATTAAATAAAGACTTTTTTTTTGTCCATCCACAAACTCTTTTTGTCTGTGAAGCAACAAAGAATGATATTTTTATCATATAGTTGTGAAAACTGATTTTCACGGCTCACGATGTTTTGAAAAAATGTTTGCAAACTTAAACATCGTGTAAATCAAAATAAATTAAATGGGACAATGGGACCCTTTTGGAAGGAGGTGTTGACTGTGATTGGCCAGGTTCCTTTAAATCCTAAAATGTGCATTTTGAATATCTAAGAATTCGCCATTTCAAATAATCTAAAATCCCTACTTAATGTTTGCTTTTTGGAAGCTAAACGTTGTATTGCGACCTCATGGAAGAA
>JAVDPK010001432.1:456567-469934 GCA_034780415.1 Cichlasoma orientale | reverse complement strand
AACTCAGAGTGCAGCATCTCTCTCATGTTATGGTGGCCGCTTTTGCCCCCTCCAATATGGCGGTGACGTAGGCATACCTAGGCAGCGATCAATGCGGTATCTATGTATATAGATATATGGTTGGGATAGGCTCCAGGTCCCCTGTGATTCCGAACTGTGTAAGCAATTTAAAAAATGGATGAATGGATGGATTGTGACCAGGACGCCTCAACAACAGTTCCATCAGCCATTTGATAGATACACTATATTGTATCTATATAATATTATATATTATAAACTGGCTCCTATATTTGGCAGTTACTGGTGCATAGAGTGCTAAATTATTTAATTTATGGTAGTTCAAACAACAGATTCTGAAGGAAAAATTTGAGCAGAAGTATCTCAGTATTCCACAGCTAAATGAGATGTGTAGAATTATATAATGATCAATGCTTTCATGGATTTCACTTTGTCTTATTCGCCTGGTTTCTGTTTTTTCTTCTTTTTTTAAAAAATAAGCTGTATATAGTCTGTCAATAAGGAAAGTTTTTTTTCTCTGTGTACTTCCTTGACCTAACCTCTGCGCGCCCCCAATGACGCCTTTCTCCTTTACGCCGCTCGCTCCCGTCCTCTTACGCTGTGCGCTCTGACAGTCCCCGCTCTCACGTGTTGTGTGTGTATAAAAGGGTCCCAGTCTCTGCTCACAATGTCTAGTGGGTCACCAGACAAACGGCGAAAGATGGAGTCGGCGCTGAACCAGCTGAAGAAGCACACTGTGGTGGTGGCAGACACGGGAGACTTCAACGGTAAAGCTCATTTTATCTCATGCTAACATTAGCTGGTTAGCATGCTAACTAAGTGACCGGGAAGGATAAGGCTTTAGTGTGAATGACCGCGGTGGTGTCGATGTCACGGTGTGGGTGTGCGCATCAGACTGACTCCGTTTAGTTAGGCCGGCTAACGTTAGCTATATAACTGTCAGTTGGAAATTAGTTTACCAGGTTACTACTGAGGTAGATAATCACCTTGCTGGTTACTTAACGGTGTCTAGTTTTCTGTTAGCTGCACAAGCAAACTATGCTAGCTAGGTAATAAGACCTCTCTATGTATGCAAAGTGCAATTATATCTGAAGAAAAACTGCATCAAGCACCACTTAATGATGTGAAATCGAGGGGGATTTGGCAAAAAAAAAGTTATAAACGACTGTGTGCACACTGCCTGTGTGTAAGTGAGTGTAAAATCTGATTCTTCTTCCTCGTTTGTTCTTACAACAGAGGAAAAGCTCATGTTTCTCAATGAGTCAGAATGAGGAACAGTGCAGGAAAAAATATTAGATTTACACTGTGATGTAAACCAGATGACTCGTCTTGCACAGTCTGCCCAGTCAGGATGACATGACAGAACTACTCTGTGGCTCCTGCAGCCGGGCGTGACTCTGGAGAGCAGATACTCCCGGTGTTGAGCCAAAAAAATGATCGTTTGCCAAAAATTGACTTCTAGTATTTGCCAGAATATAATTGCTGGTATTTAAATTGTTGTAAATGGCTTGTTTGCCTATAGTCTGTCAAGCATATATCAAACATATGTCATAAATGATATCAAGTAATTTTGAGCCAGATACAACATTCCTGTCAAAGTCACTTTTATATATAATTTATTTATCTGGGTCAAAACTGTCATTGACATGAAAAATGTGTTTTTTCAATGCAGATCTGGCCAAGAAGGCAGCAGAAATTGCACCAAGTATGATGCCACAGCTCTATAAAGATATTTTAAGTGGCCAAAAAGTACTGGCTTGATTATAATGTGGGTACAATAATGCAGAGTCTTAAAGATATTTGCATAACAGGCATTACCTATAGAAAACACATAGAAACACTTTTTTTTGGTACTTATCAAAATCACTTTTTGGCACAACACCAGATCATTACACCTTTGATTGCTTTAGGCTTTTGCTGAGCTAAACACATAGTTCAGTTTGCTATAGTTTAACAAAGGCGTCCATTGCAAGGAATGGACAAACAAAATGCTGTGTAATATAGTCCAGTCAATTAGTGTTTAAAATTATAGATTTGCAACAGTTGGTCAATGGAGAGAAAAATAAGGTTTTTGCTTTTAAGTGAGTGTAAAATAAAAAATACTAAATATTTGAATCAAATAATGAATAGCAAATCATAGCTGTGTAGTTTTTCAGATTTATACAACTGCAAGTTGAGTAAGTATGCTTTATTGGTGGGTTCCTAGAAACTAGAAATAAGTAATATCAAATGAAATCAAAGTACAACTTGCTTTACAGGCAGAATAGTTTAGCCCAGCAGATTGTGCTACAGCAGCAGTACAAACAATGCAGGACAGTGAGAGTTTTCCAGAAGGAAGTAAATACTTTTTGTAATCAACTGTCTGTTACACAGTGCTGATGTACGAAAATTTATCTTAACCACTGAATACCTCTACATACAAAGATGTTAGAGTTGGGATGTGATAAGAAAAGTGGTCAGTCAAGATTTACCCGACTGCTCATCTGTCTTTGAGAAATGCAGACATGGTTCTGGTTTGTGTAATCTAGGCTTTAAATGCAATTTCTTGTTTTTCACCTGTTGCAAGTTTAGACGTGCATGTTGCAAGACTAAGTCAAGCAGAACCATATCTGTTTCACATGAAAACATGGTGAAACACAGTTAACCAACACGCTCTTGCCTCACTTATTGGGGGGGGGGGGGGGGGTGTCAGCGGGGGTCTAAAAGTTAATGGAGGGTGCTCTTGTGAAATGTGGCTACTTGGTAACTAATTAGCCGACATGGATATTGATGAGTTAAAGAAAATGTGCATCTAGTTAGGACTCCTTATTGAAAGGAGGTTGTGAAAGAATTGTGCTGTTTGTCTACTCGGCTCATGACTTTTGTCTGCCTTAAAATTGAGATAAAGGCAGTAATCTGTGTACTTAGTTAGATTATGGATGTTTTAGTATACAAAGCTACACCTGAGTTTTGGGTTGAGCAGTTGATCATGAGTGTCTAGTTCAGACCTGCTGACCTGTAGAAGGAAGGGGGTGAGACCGTGCAACAGAACAGACACAGCCATTGTTCTGAAGCTGAAGAGCTGGCAGCACTGCCTGGACCCTGCTGCTGCTATTCAGTGTTTACATAAAACCCCTGTGGTCTGAGAAAAGGCCCCACCGCTCATGCATTTCAACCAAAAAAATTTCCAGTTCGATCCTGTAAACTGCAATAGGTTTTTTGTTTTTTAAGGCCTGTATATTAGGGTGTAAATTTATTACATACCTTGTCACTTATTGCTGTGCATCAAAGACTTTAGGTTCTTTTAATAACTTTTTGTAAAATTGTAGTAATTTAATGCTTTATAAAACTTATCTTAAAGATGCAATTACTTTATATGTAACTTGTTCTTTTTTTTTTTTTTTGAAGATTGCATGTTTGCAGTAGATGGCGCCATTTTCTGCCTGAAGGCAGCAGTGTGTTAATTCAGCGAGACTGAGTTCTCTTCTTGTTCTGTCAGTTCTTTCAGTCCTCTGAGTTTTTGTACCAACACTGATTTTTCTTTTTTTACTTGGACAAAACAGTGTTTGCACATGGGAAACCTACAGAGATTATCTATATGAAGGAGTACACCTATGATGTTTATGGGATTTGGATCTGCTCTGCTGGCAGCCTTCCAGGTGTTACTCCTGAAGAGCTGCTCTGGGAATTAAAATATAGATTTGCATGGCAGGTTTGTTTATGCCAAAAGAATGCTATTGTTTTAATTTAGATCTGAAATGATGTGTAGAAAGGCCAGAGTTTATAAGTTACTGAGTGCATTTAAGCACAGTAGCGGAGGGTTTCTTGCCTTTCTGTTTTCACTCCAAAGGATCACCAGACATCCTTTTTAAAGGCTTTAGGTGAAATGTTTATGTAGGCCTTTATTTTAGATTATATGTTGTAGGCTAAGGTGGCGGACTATTTTAAATAAATTTATTGCTTTTTGGAGTATTTAGCTAACGGTAATAAAGTTTATTATGTAATCTGTTTATTTTAAACACCACCTAACACACCTCTTTCATTTATTCAGGCACACATGGTTGGTCTGCACCTGTCTTCCTGCTTTAATCTAGCCACTGTTGACCATTCCAACAGGATGTTTATGTGACTGTTTTGCTCTGTGTTCTCATCCTGCAGCCATTGATGAGTACAAGCCTCAAGATGCAACCACTAACCCATCTCTTATCCTGGCTGCGGCTAAGATGCCAGCCTACCAGCACCTGGTGGATGAGGCCATTAAGTATGGCATTGCCAAGGGCGGGTAAGAGCAACTGTGCAAATGGGTCAAGCACATTAATCAGTTCTTTACTTGAATATGTTGGGCTACACTAGAGGTTGAATATCTGCACTCAGATTCATGGGGAGGAGTGAGATTAGATATTACACAATAAGTAAACCATATTTTGTGAGGCTCAGTAATCTAATTTTGAAGAAATGTTGATTTGGTTTTGTGACTTTGGTTGTTAGCAGTTGTGTATCAAAGCAGTGAAATCTCAAGAAAGAACTTCAACTTGACCTGTCACTTTCGCAGTAAAGTTTAAAATTAAAAAAAAAAATAAACTAAACAATGTTCATTTTGCCAGAATTCCCTGCTCACTGTAACTCAGATATTGAGTTGATCACATTTTTGTCTGTCTCCATTTAAGAACTGAAGAGGAGCAGGCAGCCAACACCATGGACAAACTGTTTGTGGATTTTGGACTGGAGATCCTCAAGAAGGTCCCAGGCAGAGTCTCAACTGAGGTGGATGCCAGGTATATGCAGACATACAGTACCAAGTGCCACTTCAGAAAACCTGTTAATGAAATGTTTACTGTCTTGATCTTTTCAAATCTACACAGTAGAGAGAGAAGCTTGAAGGCAAATTCAAGGAGTTTATTAGTTAAAACACCATGAAAGTGTTTTTGGAGGACAACCTGTAACTGTTCCACAATATTTTGTATTTACATTTATGTACACAAGCAAACAAAGTTGGCACAAGACAGAGATTAAATCATTTTCTATAAATCACAATGCAAAAATGAGTAATGTATCAAATGACATCAAGGAAAACTTGTGGTTACAATTTTAAATGTCAAACGGCTGTGTTGTTTCTCAATTACATCACAGATTGTCCTTTGACAAAGATGAAATGGTTGCAAAAGCCCTGAAGCTCATTGCACTTTATGACGAGGCAGGCATTAGCAAGGAGCGCGTTCTCATCAAGTTGTCATCAACATGGGAAGGAATCCAAGCTGGCAAGTGAGTATGGAATGTTCACTATGCTCGTAGATGCTCATGAGTTAATCAGCCGCACTTCTGTGCGTATTGATTTTTGTTTTTAAAGCACAGTTTACATGTCAGATTGCTGTTTGCAGTCAGCTGAGTTCCGTTTTCTTACCCCTCCCAATTCAAGTGCATAATCCTAGCTACAGTGTAGGTTGGCTGTGGCTCAGGAGGTCTATTAATTGGAAAGTCAGTGGTCCAACATGAAATTTAGACTGTACCAATAATGGCCGCAGCCAGCAGTGTTCTTCCACTACTGTTTTTGTTTAAAAAATAAATTCTGCACACTTTATTAACATATTTAACTAATATAAACACTTGGCAATAAATCAGGAATAAAAGACAGAAATTCAATGAAATATTTAGCAGTAGTTTAAGTCACTTCAAACTCTAGCTGATGTTCATCTATAGTGCGTGTACCCAGATAACAAAGTGACTCCAGATGGATCGGCCCTGGAGTCTTTTGCTATCTGGGTAGGCTGTCAGTGCACCTCAACATCAGCTGTCAATATGCCAAGTGAGAAGCGTGCACATCTATTTACTCTGGAGTAGGCTGTAAAATGTTGTGAAAGGAGTCGGATACAAGTGGATGAGTGAGAGAAGCTCGCTTCTGACTGATGATAGTGATACTGAGATGAGTTGTTGAGGATATCCTGAACATTTCTGTCTGCAAGAGCTGCCGATTTTGCAGCTGTTGGCTGGTGTTAAGCTTTCCTTGAAGTGCACTGACATTGTTGGACTCAGACAATTGGTGAATAAACACTCATTAAACTGTTTATTAGAGGGAAAGTGATTTTTATTTTATTTCTGCTATTACTAGGTAAGATTCTTAAATATATTTACCCCAAAAACAACTCTGCTATAATGTTCCCATTGTAAGCTTTTATAATTTGATCTAATATCAGTCTTCACTAATAGATGGTACCTTCTCGGTACCAAACGACCACTTGTTAATGCTAATAGTTGTGCACGCTAGCTAACTGCGATGATCGCAATCCATTCTGGTAGCTAACAGCTGAAATTCTCAGCCCAGGTGGAGCATTGAGCGATCAACCACTAGCTAGAACCCTGGTAACTGCTTCACATTTAACTTAAAAAATGCAGGGTAGCTTTCGAAGTCTTTTATGACTGTAAAGTTTGATCAGAAAAGGCAAACTTATTGCAAACCTATATGCTGGTCAACTAGATTTTAGATATTTCAATATAGTTTTGGGAAGATGAGATTTTAAATATGGTATATAGATTGTGTAGAGACCAAGTAAACTGCTATGAATGGATCCAAAATGGATGGGATGACCTGGGAAATGACTGGAGCCAAACTAAATCCTTAACTGTTTTAGGTCTGTCCTGCCATGCAAGTGGACTTGCAGACAGTCTATACACTCCATAACAGATCAGTAGTGTAGGTGGATCTGGTTCTGGTTCAAACCATTGAGACAGTTTGTTTTTTAGGGGGTTTTTTGTTGCTTTTTTTTGTTTGTTTGTTTTTTCCCCAGTGGAAAATGTCAAGGTTCAGACACTGTACCTTTTTCACAGTTTTTGAAATAATTTAATGACTGAATCTCAATCTGAACAAGTTTTAACATTAAAAAGTAGTCACAGCAGATTGTCTCTAGGCTGCCTTTAAAGAGTCCCTTTAAAATATATTTAGTTCTGTCTTGAAGTCATTTCAGCCTCATCTTCACTCATACATTCACATGAACTCCAAGATCCAGCTGTGACAGGCATCAGTGTGACTGCTTATATTGTTATATCATTGGTTGGTGTGTCCTATGTCTAAATCTTTATAAAGTTTGATTTAGTTATTTTACACACACACACACACACACACACATATATGTGAGCCTATTATAAATCTGACATAATCACTGTATTGATGACTGAAGGATTGTAAAAGCGGTCATGTTAAGTACACAAATGGCAAACTAACATCTAATTGACATTTCAGTGTTTGTAAAACGTAAGCTTCTGCTAACTGATTTGCTCCCTGCGTGCTTAGACAGCGACTTTACAAATGAGGAAATTAATCAGCTGCCTGGTTTGGGTGTAGCAGGAAGGGAGGAGTCAGAGAAACTCAGTTTGTTGAGGTTTTAGTCCATAGATTTGTTTACCTTGGTAACTGAATAAGTATTTAAGTTAATTCACTTTCTGGAACAGAAAACCTGGAGTTTCCCCTCAGCTCAGGGTTAACTCAGAGTTGTTAGCTAAACCTGCGCCCTGGACTAGGGTTCAGAAGCCTGTGGGCTGAAAAACACGTTTGTGTTCTCATACTAATAAGGCTTTACCATCAGAACACCTGTTACATTTTTTCCGTGAGAAATGTGACAGCTGATGGAGAGTTCATGTTTGCCTTGATTGCCAAAGGCTATGTAGTAAACTGCAACATGAAGTGGAAAAGACATGCTAAACATGTAGCTAGTCTGACAGGCAATATGACTGAATTTTGAAAAGACTGTAGCCTGATTTCCTGACTCCATGGCTCCTTTGAGTAGAGGCTTGAAATGGGAGATGGAATAAGATTGCTGTTAAGACTGATTTGTAACCTATTACTATTGATAATGTGTTCTAAATGTTTTTGTTTGTTTGTTTGTTTTTTTTAAATGTATGTTTTGTTTTTTTTCTTGTTTGTTCAGGGAGCTTGAGGAAAAGCACGGTGTTCACTGCAACATGACACTGCTGTTCTCCTTTGCTCAGGCTGTGGCCTGTGCTGAAGCAAAGGTAACACTTATATCACCCTTCGTTGGACGCATCCTTGACTGGTATAAGGAGAATACAGATCGCAAAAGCTATGAGCCACACGAAGATCCAGGTAACAATGGCAACACTGAAGTCATGAGAAGAAATTCTCAGTCACCAGTTTGTTACGTATGGCTAAAACAAACCTACAGTAAATCCTGTGTGTGACTACATTGAATGGTTGCATATGTTAGAAACAAAATGATAAGTGGAACCAGCTAGGGTTACATGAATTGAGAAATTCTGCTGTGGCTTCAAGCCTTTAAACATGTGTGTAAATTTACATTTAAAAAAAGGAAACGGAACTAATGAAACAACCCTTGAATTTAAAAAAAAAATCAATTTTATAGTTCATTTTCTGACCTGTTTTTGATCCAAAACTTTTCTCGTATTGCCAATAGCAAACAGAGCTGTGGCTGTCAGGTGCTGAAACCTGTTTTTGAATTAGCACAAGTACAAAACAGCTCTGCTCATCAGATGTGAAATTGGTTTGTTTGGGCTACAGAAGATATTTACAGGTTTTAAAATGTCTGAAGTTTGCTCATTGTTATGATAAATCATGAGGCACTGTTTTGTGTCACACTATCTCAGGGGTGGGCACCGAGGGCCGGTGTTCTGCAGGTTTTAGATGTGTTCCTGATCCAACACACCTGAGTAAAATATAGAAGTAATTAGCAGGACTCTGGAGAACTTGACTGCGTACTGAGGAGGTAATTCAGCCATTTGATTCCGGTGTGTTGGATCAGGAACACATCTAAAACCTAAGGGACACCGTCCCTCGGGACCTGGAATTGCCCACTCCTGCACTATGTGAATGCCGACTCTTGTATTAGTATTGGTATTGAAGTTCATAAAGTTCTTCCTACTGATACTTAATCTGTCCTGTCTGGCTTGCATGCACTTTAGCCTCTTTGTTTGTTTGGTGGGTATAGGTGGGTGTGCATCATATCCTCTCTGCATTATTGTGCCCTGTTGAACAGCTGTAATTAAATTAAATGAAAATGTGGCCAGGTTTTTCACAGGTTGATTCATCTCACTCTTGACCTGACTCGTATTTTTGCATTTGCTGTGGTGCTTGTACAAGTGGGTAACAATTTACTGAACAACAGTCAGAGATACAGCAGCTCACATGCAAGGCATGTGCTCAGAGTTGCCTTAACTCAGTGGCTGTATTTTACCCTTTATTGTGACAGGAAAGCTAGGCCTGAGCAGGGAGAAGACATGCAGCAAAGGGCCTGGGAGCAGATTTGAACCCGGGCCTCTGCAATAGCTTTGCGCCATATAAGTCTAAGTGACGTGTAAATCATGCTAATTCTGACGTGAAGCAAACCTGTTCAGATGCCATCAAATTGCAGTACTGTAAAGTTAGGGCTGCTCGATTATGCAAAAGATAACGATTATTTTGGTCAATATTGAAATCACGATTATTCATTGGTGTGTTTTTTTTTTTGTTTTTTTTTGTAAACTGCATTAATTGCACCTTGAAATCTAGTGCACTTTTACATACATCATATAAATATATAAATATAAAAATGTATAAATGCATTATAAATGAAATAAATAATTAAAAAGGTAATGCCATTTATCAGGACTAATAATACTAGGAAGAAGTGGGACAGAGTTATTTAGAGCAAATAAATTCTCACATTTTAGTGTTCATTCCCTCACATCCATTCTAATAGTTTCAGCAATCTCCCTATAGGAATTTGCTGACATTTGTGAGTCCTTTATATTGATGCTATGATTGTTGTTCTGTCACTGATAAATTAAAAAACTGCACCATAAAAGTAGCCGGAAATGCACGGTAGGAACGGATGGTGCTGAACAGGCCAGTCACATTTAATTACATTTTTCTGGAAGTTCAGGTCAGTTTTCAGTGTTTATTTCCCACTTGACAATTAACAATAATTAACACACAATGCACCTGCACAAGCCTGGAAGTGCTGGAATCATCGCTGATCACTTACGTAGGTTACACTGTAGGCCCCACAAAGTGCTGCAGCATAAATCAGGGATAAGTGTATACGGAGTGTAATGTGAAGATCATTTTATTAATAATCTTGTCGATTACACTGGTTTTATGATCATTTGGAGCTGAAATCAAAATTTGATTAATTGCACAGCCCTACTGGAAACACTGAAAATGAGGTTATAAAAACTACTGCCTGTGCCAGTCTTTAGTGTCTGTAATTCATGAGCTGTTCATTGTCAGGATCAGTTTCTCCTCTGCCATCCTTAAGTGTTATCCTTTATCCTGCCCCTTCTTAATGGCAATTGGTCAGTGAAAGAAGCTGACAAGGGCTGTGATGTTCCAAGACTTGAATCCTCCAACTGAATCTGGTAGATGCCTAGCAGGGAAAAAGCAGTACACTAAAGTCGTGCTGTGCTTGTTGTGCAGCTCTGGTCTTGTGATTTACCAGATGACCTTAACTGCTGACTGGAGAACTTGCACATAATTGTAGGACAGATGTGCACAAGTGTGGAGAAGTCATTTGTAGTTGTACGCTTTACCAACATTGAAGGCAACACACAGGGTTTTTCATCACTTGAATAAATTCTTTATACAGTTATATGCACTTTACTTATGCATCACTGGCTTTTGTTGTGTTTCTAGCTCACCTGGAGTGAACAGACATTAAAACATGACAGTTTCTTTACATTTTAATGCATTACATTTTTTTAAAATAGGCTTAATTAGATGGAAAAACGAAATGGGAATTGTGGCATTAGCAAATCTTGACACCCTTCTTCTTTGACCAGTTTGAGAAAGAGTGGCACTTTTCTTTCCTCCGAGTTGCACTTGTAACATCTGCAAATAGTTTCTAACCCATAGAAGGGTTATTGAAGTGGCTCATTATTTTATGTAGCCCAGAAAACGCATAAGCTTAACATATTTACATGTAAATAATTGAAACCAACAAATTTTAAGTTGTGAAAGACATTAAGGATTTAAAAACAGTTTGATTATTGACAATTTTACCTTTTTTAAAAACAAAGCTTTGCAGTTCCAGCTACAAAATGTGGTGACACTTGTGCAGTTGTATCTTGATCTTTTAGCCCTTTTTTTTATTTCTTCTCCTTCTCAGGTGTGCTGAGTGTGACCAAGATTTACAACTACTACAAGAAGTTTGGCTATAGCACTGTTGTGATGGGGGCCTCCTTCAGAAACACAGGAGAAGTGAAAGCCCTCGCAGGCTGTGACCTGCTCACCATCTCCCCCAGTCTGCTGGCAGAGCTCAGCCAGGATCACAGTGCTGTCACGGAGATGCTCAGTGTGGAGAAAGGTACTGCTCGGTGACTCTATTTATATTTAATTAAAAAAAAAAAAAAAAAAGCTGTTCATGCAAAAATCTGCTTTAATAAATGGTTATATTATTTAACAAAACTGGCTGTTTAATACTTAAATACCCAGTTTTGTGTTCATTATGTTTGTGGAAAGAAAAGATTGAACCTTTAGACAGATCTAACTCAGATGATTATCGTTTGGAGCTCTTAATTGAATCGCAACAAACACATCTTTTCATTCAGGAAAGGAATTCTGGGTAGAAGGCGTTCTGTACAGTGATCCCTCACCTATCACGGGGGTTACGTCTGAATGATGAACATGGTTATGGGGTGTTACAGAAATACCTTTATACCGTTAAAATTTTGCAATGTAGTGAAAACTCCACGAAACGAAAAGCCGCAATAAGTGAACTGCGATATTTTTTTGGGGTGGCAGTGGTGCAGTGGGTAGGTGCTCACCTTGCAACCGGAGGGTCGCTGGTTCAAGTCCCCATCTGAGCGCATGCTCTCATTGTGTCCCTGGGCAAGACACTTAACCCACATTGCCAATTTTGAATGTGGTTGGTGTTGGGTGGTGGTCGGAGGGGCTGCCACGCTTCCGTCAGACTGCCCCAGGGCAGCTGTGGCTACATCAGTAGCTTACCACCACAAAGTATGATAGTGCACAAAACTGTAAAGCACTGTGAGTACCATGAAAAGTGCTATATAAGTCGAAGGCATTATTAGTGTATACAAATATACTAGAGTAATTCCTGTAAAGAATAACAAATATCAATAAAAAGGCTATAGGAAAAAACTAAGATTCACTGTTTTGGGAATTTGGGATAAAGTAGTCCTGATATTTATGATCAGCGTACAGCTGAGAAATGGTTGTTGTGGGGGTTGGTTTTTTTTTTTTTTTTTTTTTTTTTGTGAGTGATCTAGACTCTTGCATCTCTTCTGGGCTGACTTTTCAGGCTTTAGAAAATGTACACTGATCAAAGACTTTTCAGACAAGATAGGATGTGTTGGCACAGCTAGATAGGCAGACAACTATCACCTAAACACAATCTTTGGTTTTTTGTTTGTGTGTGTTTTGTTTGTTTGCAGAACTCTTGATGCATAATTATCCCTGATTTTGTTTCAGCAAAAAAAATGGGGACACTTTCTCTAATGCAGAGATCATTATTTGAGATGCATCAGGATGTAAGCAAGCCTTCTGTGTTTTCACATTAAATCTGATTTATTTTCATTTTTGCAGCCAAGGCCTGTGATCTGGAGAAGATCCACTTCGATGAGAAGGCTTTCCGCTGGCAGCACAACGAAGACCGCATGGCTGTGGAGAAACTGTCTGACGGCATCCGCAAGTTTGCTGCTGATGCCGTGAAGCTGGAGACCATGATCAAAGTAAGCTTGATTAAACAAATGTTTTACGCTGTGTCTTACATGATAATGGCCTAAGCTTTCTCCAAGTTATCCTGATACTTTACAAATTCTCTCTCCCCCCCACTACAGGAGAAAATGCTGAATGTGAAAAACGGACAGTAGTTGTCAGACGTGGTATCTCTGGCCCTGTGACAGAAGGTATAAGGAGTTGGGGACCAAGGCAATTAAGATGGTACCTTCTTGAAAGGTCCAACGCACCAGAAAGCCTTCTCATCTGATCAAACTCCAGGAATCCTCCTCCAGAACAGGCACCTTTCTCTCTTGGGCTGGTACTGACCAGTGAGCTTGTTTATAAAATTGTATTAATAGAAATTTTTACCAGATAGGAAAAATAAGCAACCTCATTGAAAAGATGTTATGAGGCTTTTTTTAGTCTCTGTGAATACTGTCATGTGACTACTAGAAGGGACCACAGATGCTTTTTGGCAAGACAGGACCACAATTTTGGCATTGACTTTTTTTTTCTTTAACCATGTAACAATTACTTTTCTACCCATCATTCCTCCAAAGATTACATTCATGCTCTTTCAATAAATAAGTGTCTCAGTCTTCACAGTTGGTGTTTTTTTTGTGTCCTTTCTTTGGGGTTTCTTGTTTTGTTTTGGGGTTGTCTTTTTTGTTTTGTTGGGGGGGGGGGG
>JAVDPK010001432.1:446489-456557 GCA_034780415.1 Cichlasoma orientale | reverse complement strand
TGACTTTTAAAAAAAAAATACAAAATAAAAAAAAAAAAAAAAAAAAGACTTTCAGGTGACACATGCACAAGATATGGCGTAATAATCAGAGCCTGTGTAGTTTGGGTATACGCAGATTCTTCCCGGAGTGCTGCTATTGTTTTCTATAACCTCTGGTTGATCCAGTTTAACTTCATTCTGTCACTGCTCACATTTAGTTAAGCACCACCTCAACTTCAAAACATAGGAAGAATATGTAAAATGAAAGCACTTAAGTTGGACTTCCAAATGAACATTTGAAGCCGATTACGGTAAAGATATATTTATATTCTTATCTGACAATTAATTTTACTGTACTTGGGTTTTACTGTGTGGAAGTTTGACTTGAAAAAGATCGTGACTTTAAACAACAAAGCTGGCAGAATGCTTCTGGCCTGTGATTTGAGTTACATTTTTATTTGCTAAAGTTTGGAAACCTGATTTATCCTCTAGAACATGGATATATTGTGGTCAGATGTTTATAAACACTCATCATGGTAATTTGGGGGTTTTAATGATTTCTTTGAACTGTTTTGTTTTTGTTTTTCCAGGCTGGAATGACTGTACAGTGTACATCTTGAATGATTTAAAAAAAAAAAAAAAGAATTGGCTGCACAAGTTTAAATTTATTTAGGATTTTTTTTTTCTCTAATAGTTACAGGGTCAAAAAAGTATGCATACAGTCTCAAATGTGTATGATTGTTAAATGTCCCTTGGCTACCAAACCAAGGTGCAACTTGCTATCAACCTGACTGAGTATTTGACCACTTCTCTTGGCAGAATTGGTCACGGCACACTTTCATTACCTGTTGGACCTATTTACACTATCACTATACAAAACATCAGTTCAATAGTTTTTCTAAGTCCGTTTGGCCTGCCATATATTTGACAAATGGATCTAATCCACCCCACTGGATGGTTTTGGAAAATGTGGCAGTTTCAAAGAAGGGCATACATTTTGGACCTTTCTCTGCAGTTTCATCACTTTTACAGTCTTACTGACAATGAAATGACCCACGGTCTCTCATACACATAAGAAAAAACACATTTTCATTAGTCGAGTTCATAACAGGATTCTTTTTATTATTTTTGATTTTAAAAAATTATTTTACACAGTAAAAACATTTTCTTTACATTCGCAAATAGTTTGTAATTACAGTGTAAGTGGTCGACGATGTAAAACGAGTTGGCACCCCTGATTTAGATTCTGAGAGTAGAAAATCTGTCACAGAACTTTAAGAGAATGCAAATATAAATACCCCAATATGTCAAACTATTTCTGAAAAAAAGATTTATAAGTACTTGCACACAGGTTCACTTTGCACACAAACATCAGTGGAAACAAATGAAATGAGCACTATTCCCACCATCAGTGACGTTCAGAAAATATGAGTTGCGTAAGTCGCTGTCAGTCATCTCGAGCTTTTTTCCCATCGCAGATAGAGAAAGCAGCTGCATCTCAGCCTGCAGCTAATTTAATAATCTATAGATTCTGAATTGTGATTGGAAGTGGTGTACGTGGCAAACTAAGCTATCAATCTACCTACAGACAACTGGGATGTTTCTTATTAACAATTCGTATATCACAAACACCACAGCATGTTGTTCCCACCACCATGTTTCACGTTTTTGTTGTTGGCCTGTAGTGGCTTTTTACACCTAGACATGATTTTTTGCATTTTTCCATGCCAGAATATTTTTTATTACTTTTTCTTTTGTGGTGTCCCCCTATTCTTATGTAGGGTTTTCATGTGGTGGCTGCCACATTGCAAAGACCAGCTGTACTGTGTTAGGCAGGTTTATTCTGCTGCGATAGGTAAAATACAAGAAGCTGAAACTGAAGGGAACTGCTTTTTTGTTATTTTTTATTTTATTTATTTATTAAGACCTGCCGGTGATTGCTCTGTGAGGTTTTCGTGATTCCCAGAGGTTGTTTGCTGTTACCCTTTGGTTCTTTCTCACCTCTTTCAGGATCGTGTATTGTGATCGGTGTCATCTTTGGAGGACGACCTGTGCTAGGAAGAGCAGCAACAGTAGGTATGTCACTGTCTTTCTGTTTTGATCCTACTTGAATTTATCAATCATAATTAGTCTGCAAAAACTGCATTTATTAATTCGTGACTAATAAAATTGTTCTATTAAAATGAGTTTTGATACAAGGTTGGGTTTGATGTTTCAGTCTTCAACCTTTCAAACATTCAGACAAGAGGTGTTAAACAGGTTGAACTGCAAAGCTGCCAGTTACTCTGTGCAATAATCTTTACACCAGAGATTCCATATTAACGTCTCTCTCTGTCCTCTCACAGATGGAAAACAGCAGCCTTGTTTCAGAAAGGCAAGGCAGCCAAGACTGACTACTTTTCTGTTTTGTGTTTCCCAAAAGTTCAGCCTCCATGTTTGACTGAGGAGCGGAGATGCTAGACAGATTCAAATTGCATATCCTATTGCAGGGCCTGACTCTGCTGATGTTAGGCCCTGCCTACGAAGCCTCTTCTCTTGGCCTGACAGTTAATGTTGTGCCCTTGGGAAGCGATGGAGGGGAAACAGTGAGCAACATTTTTCCCTCTTTATTTTTTTAGTGTCATTTTTTTTTTAAATACTGGTTAGTGCAGACATGAGTGAGTATGTCATTTTGTTTCTTTGCTTCTTGCAGGTTCGGGCATATTTTACCGTCATTGCTCCCAGTCCTTGTCCATCTTTGTCTGGACTCTGTGCTCCAGGAGAGGACTGTCTAGTCTACACCACCCCGTTACCCTTCACCGGCACCAAACCCTCTGACTGGTGTGTCCGCCAGTGGCAGAAAACTGTCCCCAGCATTTACAACGCTACCATCAATTTAGGGTATGAGACCTACTTACATTGTGAGGACACGTGACCTCAGACATCTTAAATTTTGCTTTTTTTTTTTTTTTTTGCATTTTAAATACTCAGCTCTAATTTTCATCTTTTTTTAAAATATATATATATGTGCAGTCTATTTGGTCTCAATGTAACTCTTGTGAGACTGTAGAAAGTAACATTGCTCATTTCCAGCTCCCTTTTTTTTAGGTTACTAGATTAGCTTTGCATGATTCAGAGATTCAAATAATTCTCATATAGATTGTACTCAACCTCGGTGCAGTTCATCCTTTGTTTGAAACAAGCTGTTTAAGCTGCTTCTTCCTTTAAGCCAGCTATATGTGCAGCAAGCTCCAGATCAAGGATGTTATTTATTAAATTTAATGGGGAAACTAATACAACTTTTTTTGGGGACTGTTTTAGGTCCACAGAATTTTATGTATCAATGAATGCTGCACCAAAGATTCGGGCAAACAGCGGGAAACTCAACCACCCTGCTTTTGTAGCGCTCCCTCCTCCACTAAGGTAATGTACAGAACCACTCACATACTCTACTTTCTTTCGTTTCTCACAGACCCTCCAAAAGGGTCTGTGGGAAACTCTTTGATTCAGACATTAGCTCCATTTGTGTTAAATAAGTTAAGGAAAATTAGGCTTTCATAAAGAAATATAAGCTACATACTTTGAATGAGTGAAGGATCCATAGAAGTTCTTTGATGAAATAGATTTTTTAAGTTTCTAGTCACCTGGTTGCTCAGATGATTTGGGGCACAGCTACTTCTTTAAATAACTAAAAATCTAAAGGGCACATGATATCATCATGATGCCTGAGTCTGCAGGTTTACTCAGCAAGTTTCAGCTGATTGTTGAGCTGTTACTTTCACCGCTTTTAGTGCCATTTTTAGCTCCAGAAGGCAGCTGTTGCTGTGGGTCAAGTTTAGGATCAGGTGTCACCAACAAGGCAAGATTCTGACATGTTATTGGCTTCAGCCAAGATAAACTCCCCTGCTTCTCAAAGTTTTCTTCAGAGCGGTGCTTTGTCTTTCAGTTGCACAGACTGCACCAAACCCACTTTTGATTTTGTTTTCTCTTCTGTTGATTGTATTTATTATTCGAGAGGCTGATCATCTCTTTGTTCTGCATGCTACCAACACTCACTGTCCTGTGGGATCAGGGCCCGTGTGAACTGCGTTCAGCGCTTCCATCTGTCAGTGAAAGACTTGGATGGGGACAAGGTCCGATGTCGGTTTGCCAGCTCTGACAAGGGGGAGTGTGTCAGCTGCACCCAGCACTCTTTCATAGAGCTGAATGAGGTGAGTCCTACTTCAGGAGTTGAAAGATTTAATTTCATTGTAGGCTCTAAGAAGAAATTCTCCTCTCTACTTGCTATTTTAAAAGATGAACATCAGTTTATATGTCATAAACAGAAAAAAAGAAAAAAAAACTTCATCCCATGCTGGAATCTATTTAGAGTATATATTTGCCAGCAGTGCCCAATTTCTACATTCCAAATTTTATTTAAGAATTATTTGCTCCATTTAAGTACTCACTGGTGTCATACTATTATTTATTACTGGATTTTTATTGCTGATTTATGAGCATTCAGGCCTCATTTATCATTGTAACCAGACTAGAGCAAGTGAATTTGAAGCAATTTAAAGCAAACTGTTGTATTACAAATGCAGGTCATGGGAAGTACTAGTGACTATATACTGTAAACCTGAAAATTTGGCAGATCTCAAAAAAGTTATGGCTACAGATTGACTTAAGTTTTTTTTAAATTACCAAATCTATAAGTCAGTTGTTTGATGTATGAACCATTTGATTACAATTCATTTAAATGCTTAGTAAGCCAACCGAAATATGTAAATATGTTCAGTTAGTGTGACTTTTTTTTTTCTTTTCCTCTTTTGGGGTTGGGTCAGGAAGAGCAGTGTGACTTAAGCTTTTCTTTAAATACAATCATTATTTGCAGCTCTTATCCTCTACAAAGCTTATGGTAAGGTTTAATTCATTCTTTAACATATACTGTATGTAGTCACAGTGTCGTCACTGATTGACAACATCACTGTATTAGCTTTTCAAACCCAGATGTAACAAGCATGCTCCACTATGCATGCTCACTGGCTAATGACTTATCAATCACTAGATCATCAGTTGTTACTACATCGTCAATCACTACTCATTACACCATGAGTATACCCTGGTTTAGCCTCCGTCATGGGGACCATAATTTACAGATTGAAGCTCAAGGTGTATCCCTGCTTTGGGCTCATTAGTTTGAATCATCTCATCAGGAAAGTGTTTACTGATGTCACAGAGCAGGGGATCTGAGGGCCATTTTCCCATAGACACAACCGAGTCGTTTTACAGTCGTGGTAGATGCCACCTGCTGGCTGTGAGAAAGAATGCTTTTGGCTTCACTTTTCAGACCTAAAAGCTATGTCCATCTTTTATATACAGTTCGAATGTACTTGAGTAAGACTCTTGCAGACCATTTCAACACATTCCTGTTTGTGCTAAACCCAGAGCTTCCACGACGCACCTGCTCAAGATGCTAAACAAGTGCAGACTATAGTAAAGTAAAGTAATCTGCCTCCTCCTGCCAATCAGAATCTGGAATACTGTAACTCTGTCCTAGCAGAAGTCTGCCTTTCCAGAAATAATCTTCCACATACTTTGGATATGTCACTGAATATTCTTTGCTTCTTGATCAATAAAGTGGTTTCCACAATAAAAATCTGTTTGGTTTGGAGCTTGTTCATTGAAATTGTTTGTGTCATGGGCAACTTGACATTGTTTCATTCTTTTACCAGGAGAAGTGCGTATTGTCCTTCACTGGAAAAGCACCCACAGGACAATATTTTATCTACCTGATGGTGGAGGACCGGATTCCTTTGCCCAGAATAAACCATGTCACAAATTCACCCCTCAGCTCTGTCCCTGTCCATCTCTCTCTAACTGGTGAGGCTGATCATCACATAAATGACATTTCAGTTCAGGTGTTAGAGAATAATAAAAATTTTAAAGTACAGGGGTTTTTTTGCACATTTCCTCATCATCTGACAGAATGAAAACAAGAATTTTATGAGATTAATAATAACTTACAGTGCAATGTGACGTCTAATTTTGTCTTTCCAGTGGAAGAGTCATCCTTTACATGCTTTGATGTACCGGTGGCAATAGACAGGACCCCAAAACAGGACTCTGTTCTGTTTGTCCTGCCGTACCAGGAGGAGAAAATCAACATTGACTACAGATCAGAGCAGGAGAGGTGAGGCCTGGTTACCCTTCCATTGCCATCCTTTCTACTGCTTTTTTAAACAACACAACATGGTTTATTCTTTTATTTTTCTGTTGTTGTTGCTGTTTTTTTGCTTTTTTTAACCCTTCACAGTAGCTGAGATGTTCTGCTACTACATATTAGGGTCACTTTAGGTAAAACAGAAAAAAAAACGGAGATATTCACTCAGATTTAAGTTGTAAAGTTATGAGAAATGAGGGGAAAAAATAATTAGCACTGAGATTTACTGTAAAAAGTCAGAAATGTTATTTTTAAAATAATTTAATTATTTTACCCTGAATGTCTTGCCATATGTTTGGACTAAAGCAAATTTTAGAGAAATTATTTAAAAACGGGATTTTAATCCCTTAGCATTCACTGTCGCTGTATTTTGAATGAAAATGGACCTACGCTGAATCATTTTGACCATTGAAGCTACTGTTTCAATGCATGACGCCTCACATTTCAAATGCTGTTAACATTTTAACACAGCCTACCACTGCGACAGGAAGAATTTCTGTTTGTGACAGGAGATCTCTGTATGGGAGCAAATATTTGTTCCATCGGTATGCTGTACATTATTTTCACCATAAGAATGAAATAAATAGAGCGTACGTAGGGCATAAAATAATGTTTAGCCACAATCCTGTCATATCAGCTGATCTCAGTGCAGCCCACATCTGCTGGTGGCTCAGCCGATACCCTTATACACACTGCTATGCCCACAGTTGCTGTGCATCTGCAAATCCACTTTGCAACCCATGCCAAGCTTCACTTTTACATTAGGTCTGTTGTCAGCAATGTCTGGTCTGTTCTGTGAAAGGAGTCAGGTTTGCTGCTGCCTTCCCAAACTTAATAGAAAACCTCCACTTGTTTCAGCTCGGAAACGTGAGTTATCATCTGAATAACATAAATTAACTAACTAAAAACAAACTAATTAACACATTTTTCGAGTTATCCTAACAGACAGACAAATGCGACCAAAAACAATACCTCCCTCTCCACCTATTGGTGGGCGAGGTAACCATATTGTTGTAACTTATTGTTAAGTTACAACTATACAATATTATTCTCACACTATATTCTAGCACTAGCTTATTGTCTCTTTAGTACCCGTGTCATGTGAAACACAGCAGCAGTTGTCAGTCTACACAATGTGACACACAGACCTCTGCCTTCAGAAATCCCAACAAGGGACCAAAAAACATAGCATGTGTGACAGGTACAAAAGTGTGTTACAGTCTAGGTGCTACACTTGCTACTGTGTGACTCTTCCTATTATCTCAAATGTGGAGAATCCAGAACCATCGGGCGCTATTCACCTGTATGGGTTTGCAAGAGGTGTGAATTGTTTCAATCAAAGTTATTAAAAGTTTCTCAATATTTGCAGTGTTTTAGAGTTAGCAGTGGTCGGGCCCCCTGACCTCTACAGGACTGGCTTCATATCAGTCGGCCCCCTAGCGACTATGGCCATGGCATGGATCCGCTCTGAGAACAACCTGACTCATCTGTTACCCATCTGCTTTACCGCAAATACTAAGAGGTCAGCTGATGCCATCTCAAACCTGTATTTATACATTTGCATATATGTGCTGCGGATGAACCGGTCTGATCTGCATATTTTATACTTTCAGTTTGCAGTCAAAGCCAAGATGCATGTGGCTGTACCAAAGTAAGAGCTTCCTAGAAGCATTTGGCAAAGCAACGTCTTTCCTCAAAGCAGGGTTTCTTTGAAAAATACTCCCTACTTACATGTACCTGTCTCAAACCTTTTCAGGGGAAACCAGAGCACTACCTGCTGGAACAGGTAGAGACAAAAACTGTTTTTTTTTAAGTGTTGTGTGCAAGATTCTGACGATTTTGAGACTAATAATTGTGGTTGCCTGAGTTCTTAATAATCATGAACCTTCTGCTCCTGTTTAGAGCTGAAGTGCGGGAAGACAGAGATGACTCTGGTGCTCCCTATCACCTCCCTCACAAACATCAACCTGGCCGAACTCCAGCTCAACAGCCCCGCCTGTTCCGTCACCTACAACAACACACATTTGACTGCAAACATCTCCTTGAATGGCTGTGGCACGAAGACTGTGGTAAAATACTACACAGTTCTGCCTTTCTTTACTTTTTTGGTCGTTATGAATTTCTTATTTTCTCACTGAGACGTGAAAGATTTTTATTAAAGAAATGGATCACAGCTGTATTTACAGAGCAACTTAACATCACCTGAAAATCTGCTCTTTGCTGACATCAGGTGGTTTAATTTCTTCTTGTATATATGTGTATTTCAGGAGTCTTTAGAAAGCCGGTTTAACTAAATAACTAACTAATGACCATGAACTATGAGTTGATGAATATCAAAATAGTTAGACTGCTGATTTTCTGTTCCAGAAACGTTCACCTGAATTGGCTTAATCAGCTCTGTGTTAAGGATGTAAGAGGATTTCCATTATTACAATTCATAGATTTAAACTCAAACAGGCACCCTAATACCTATAGCCTTGTTACTGTACCTCCATCTGGATTTAATCAAGTGTAAGATATTAAACACAGTCATATTATTCAGCAATTTCAGCTTATTGTAGCTTTAACCCCCAGCAGAAAGAATTTGCCCTAATCTATGAAGACACGTCCACGGTATATAATATTAGTGATGTAAGGCCAAAAAATGCTGTTCAGCTAAATTATATAGTGGGATAAAAATCTGTAAAGTTTAATTAAATAGTCACCAGAGAATTTCCCTCATCTGAAGCTGCAGGTGCAATAAACTAACTGGTATTAAAATGATCTGTTAAATGATGAAATATTTTGCACTGAATTATTTTATTCTCTCTTTTCTCATGTAATCAATTTTCTAGCACTCTGGCTCAGAGCTGGTTTACACCAACACCTTGAAAAGCGTGCGTCCCTACACTGTGATCAGCCGCCAGCCCTCCCTTATTCTGCCTTTGGCCTGCCACATCCCAAAAGTCCAGGTCAAAGGCCCAGATTTTAGCATTGGCATGCCCACAGAGAGAGAGATCTTTGGTGATTTTCGCATTTGGATTGAAGTTTACCTCCCAGGAGCGGGACCCATGTCAAGTTTCACAGAAAACCCCAGGTTTTTACCTAACTCCAGAGCGCGTAGAGAAGCAGGCTCTGGAACAGGAAGCATCTCCACTAATAGCATCTCGACAAGTGAGAAAATAGGATCCAGGATCAGCCAGCTGGATCTCTATGTGATGTCCAATACCACTGTGGCTCACGCTGACATGATAGTGAACAACTGTATTGAGTCTAAGACAGAGGACTTTGCAGAAAGCCAGCCTATTGTGAACCAAGGGTCAGTAACATTCATTTTGTGTCCTGTCATTTTTTTTTTTAAAGTTACCACTTTGGAGAGAGCAGATGCTTTTAGAAAATGGCTCAGAGAATTGCTGTTTTGTGTACATGTACAAGTTAAATATGAAGCATAAAAACTGAAATAGTACATTAATTTCTCTCTTTCAGTTGTACAGCCTCCAGCAACGCCATTGAGATTATTACAGACCAAAATAATACCAGGGTTTATCGCCTTAATTTAAATACAATACAGAACAACTCAACAATGGTAGGTGATATCATTTAGCACACACATAAGCATAAGACATTCTTTTCAATGCTTTTTCTGTGTACCACAACCTTGTTTAAAAGAAACTAAAAAAAAATATTAATTCCATGTCAGTTCATCAAATGCCTCCCACATGTCCAAGATACACTTGTCCCTACTGTCATTCAATTCACAGCATTCCTGTGAATGAAGGTAGGGCTGTTTTAGACCTTTTTTAAAACATTTTAAAATTTATTATCCAGAAAGCTTCTTGAGCGAGCGCTTTCAAGCAGTGTTGTTTTCGTTAACGATGACGATAACGAAATGATTTCGTTGACGACCCTTTTTTTCACGACGATAACGA